>JABFFJ010000257.1:0-63916 GCA_013623715.1 Fusarium verrucosum
CCGCGGAAACGTTGCAATCCCCTCATCATCACCCTTTCAGCTCTAGCTCTCTTTGAGGATTACTCGATCACGGAAACGGATATTACTCGATCAAAACACCAACAACTCTTCATACCGAGGTTATCAAGACTAAAGCGTCATCCAATTTCCTGACAAGTCATGCGTCGCCACACCCTCTTGCAACAACCCCGGATAATCAGTCATTCATACATATGCAGCGTTAAACCTACATCAATAGAGTGTAGTAAATGGTAAAAAGTAGTACATACAGGTATAATCATACATGCATCACTTCCTGCCGTCTAGACCTCCTGTTTTGGTTCAACAAGACAAAGAAAGCAAGCCTAAAAGCACAATCATACAGTACACCGCCATGCTGCCAATTCCAGCTGACCATCCATCATCTCCCAGGTCTTTACTTTTATCGACCTCTTGCTTTTCCTCCATCGTGAAAACAATAGCAATGTAATGTGATATGATATTTGTACACGGCGGATGAACCTCTCTAATCATCCCGCCTTTTCTTTTGTTTAACCTTCCATGTATTTTGTTTACTTCTGTCGCTTGAGCGACTTGTGCGCCATCTCAACCAACCCATCCTTAGCCTCGCTCTCGGGAAAGTCCGCAATCGAGGCAATGGCCTTATCCACGTATTCTTGCGCAAGAGCCCTCGTCTGCTCGATGCCGTCGCTCTGGAGCACCAGCTCACGTGCCTGTTTCGCGGGAATTAGCATGGATCGTCTCCAACAGCGCCAGAAACAAATGTGATTCGCCCAGCGCAGAGTGCAAATGCAACCAACTTACCCTTTGTACGTCACCCTCCTGCGCAAACTTGCGGCCAACGAGAGCTCCCAGTTCCGGCATCTGCTTCCAGGCAAATAGCAGCGGTGCTGTCGCAAGTCCCAACTCCAAGTCTGCCCCCGCAGGCTTACCCAGATCTGATCCGCTCTGCGTATAATCCAAAAGGTCGTCTACCAGCTGGAAAGCCAGTCCTAGGTTTCGCCCGTACGAATAAGCTGCATCGACTGTCACGGCATCGGTGTTTCCCAGAAGAGCCGCAGCCCGGCAAGACTTGGAGATGAGCGATGCAGTCTTGAGGTACGTCTTTTGAAGGTAGTAGGTGACAGTCTCCTCCGACCACTTGGGATTCCTCTCGTCTCGCTCTGTGTTCTTAAGTTGCATGAACTCGCCCTCGACAAGGTTGGCGATAACAGTAGCTAGCAGCTCGACAACCTCGGGGTTTCGAAGACGAGCCAGCGCAACGGATGCCCTGCCGAGCAAGAAATCACCTGCCAGAACAGCCATCTTGTTGCCGAATTCCAAGTTTGCCGAAGGCGAGCCTCGTCGAGAGATAGAGTGATCGATAACGTCGTCGTGAAGCAGCGAGGCCGTATGAATGAGCTCCGTGATTTCGGCAAGTCGTCGCTGGCTGGGGAGAATATCCGAGTTGGCGTCGGGGACTTCTTGTTCGAGGGATGACAGAGGCTGAGTAGAAGGGTTTACATCGGCGAGGATCTGAGCTGGTGATATCGAAGTGTCGACGCCACGGTGAGTAACTGTAGGAGCCGTAGGAGGTGACTTGGGGCAGAGGTATGTAGCTCTGCTCATGAGGAGGACGATCAATGGCCTGACATGCTTACCCTCAGCCTGGGTATAATATTTGGCAGCGCGATCGAGGGAGGGATGTCCAGAGCCAAGAAGCTTACGGATGTTTCCCGTGAGAAATTTCATCTCTTTGGCGACGGTCCTCAGAGGATCGACATGCATCGCATCCTTGGAGGCCTTCTTAACGACATTGCTCACGACATTGGAAGCGACCTGAACAGCAGCACCCCACGCCGAGTCTCTTCGAGGAGTGGTATGCAACGAGGCGCTGTGTATCCTCGACGGACCTCTCCCGACGGTCAATTGTCTGCAAAGGGCGCAGTTTGTCGTCGTCCACATGGCCTGTCTACCTCTAGCCATGGTGCCGCGCACCACCGAGGCCCCGGGACGGAGCATCGTCTGCGGGCTATTATATGGAGAAGAGAGAAAGTCGGTGGGGGGTGAAAGAAAAGGCGAGTGTTATGACGGCATTCGCTAAATTATAGACAAGAGTCGTTAAGGGTCGTCAATCGGGCGGCAGTCGATGTCGTACGGCGAGGGAAATTTGTCGAGATGGTTTTTTGGCCTCTGGTTCGATTGATCCGATTCTCTCTCTAAACTTTTCCAGCCCGCTCTAGCTGTCTTCTGCTAAGCCGGGGGGGCTTGCGGGTCCGTCCGGCGATGGCAGCCCGTAGTCTGAGCTTCTATGATTGGTCGGATAAGCTATGGGGCCGTTGAGCTAGAGCGTCAGCGGATGAATCGCTACCGAATCTGAGGAACTGGCCTGGAAATAGAAGATGCCTGTTGTCCAAGCTTTGGCCTTCAATCCAACTGTTCCAATTACAGATCGAAGAACTTGACCAGATTATGATCAATCAATCGTGACAATAACCTCGAATACAGACCTCTCTCGTACTCGAAGTCACAAAGCATCATGGTGCTACTCACAATGACGCCCTCCATCGTGGAGGCGTTGTCGATTGCTGAACCTCTACAAACACCACAAACCGAAGATCACGAAGCAGATCAACAACCATCACAATCTACCAAAGAACCTTCCTTAGACGAACCCCAACTCGGAAAGCCTATATCGCATAGCCAAATAGTCGACTTATGGAAGCGACTGAAAGCTCAAGACAACTCAAACTACACCCTCGAACATCTCCTTCGCGGCGCATCCGTCTACATTCCCCCTCCACCTCCCAAACCCGAACCTGTAAGTCACTCTCAACGGCTTCTTATGCTAAACTAACAATCTCCAGTCCCCCCAATACAAAGCCCTCATGGCCCGTCTCCGCCGCGAAGAAGAAGCCCGTACCTACGAACGAATGATAAACCCAATACCTCAACAAGAAACCTTCAAAGACCGCTTTCCCCACAGCGCCGCAGCTTTCGCAGAAGTAAACCGTCCATCAGCAGCAGACCTAGGCGACGACGATATTGTGATGGAAGAAGTGCACAAGCAAATCACGCTGATCATCAACTTTCTCGTCAGCATTGCAGGCGTCGCGGGCACGTTGTGGGTTACGGCGCGGTGGTGGAGTCTGCCTTCGAGATTGTTCTTGACAATGGGTGGGAGTATACTCGTTGCTATTGCAGAGGTGGTGGTTTATAATGCGTACATGTGGAAGATGGACCAGGGGAGGAAGAAGCATGGCAAGGTGAAGGAGGTGAGGGAGGTTGTTGAGAGTTGGGTTTTGGGTAAGGATGAAGACGAGAAGACGGTTTTGATCAAAGAGAAGGATAAATCAGAGGGTGATGGGGTGAGAAAACGAAAGACAGAGCCAAAGGCTGAGACGTGAAGCTTCACAGCTTGTACTAATAATATCACAATATCGCATATACAAGAGCATCAACAGTCATTTTCACCATGGATGTCGACTTTGGTTTTACATTGAACTCACGAAAATTTGATCAATTGGCCAATTAGAAATCGTGCTCATGGTCATGATCATGATCACCAAGTGAAGCATGGGTGTTGATAGAAGCATGATGGTGGTGATATCATGGCTCAGCATGTGACTCCGCGCCAGACGCGTCTCAACGCGTCTTCCCAGTGGGGCACTCATCGCATTAATTGTTTTCCTTCCTCGACAGAACCTCACTTGGACTGCAACCCTGCATATTCAGCTATTTTCTACGCTCCTTTTTCTCTTATCTTTCTAATTGCTATATCTTCCTTACACTTTGTCGCGCGCACATACACTAATAAGGCGGACGACGAAGCTTTCAGCCACAAAGCTCAACTGCAAATAACACATCTCAGTCCCAATTGCGTACATACAATCGCTGTCTCACAAGTTTACATACACCACTTTACGACGGCACCAGCTCAGTTTCTTGCTAGTCAAGCATGGCAGCTACCTGAAGCGCAAAATCTCCCAAAATGTATGTTTTCCAACCTTGTTGTGATCAATTGAGCATACTGACTCGATCAGGTCCAACAGTCCAGCGCCATTGGTACCGCGATCGCGCGCCAAACCGTTGCGAACGTATGGCAAACGAAGCATTCGAGATGACTCCCCGAAAGAACCGAATGCGAAGAAGCGACGTGTGTCGACGGAAGTGACATCTTCCGAGTCATCAACATCCAAAAATACAGATAAAGCAGCACAATCTCTTCCGAGTAGTGTCACAGAAACATCCGAAAACACACCCGAACCGGCAGCAACAAGCAAACCCGCTGTCAATCCTATCAAGAAAGGCTCCATCATGAGCTTCTTCAAGCCCGTATCTTCGCCTACAGTCGCTTCCAGTCCCAAGAGCGACGAACCACAACCCGAAGCAACACCACCATCTTCACCACCACAACCGCCAAGGATAGACACACGAAGAAAACCACGCTTACTCCGATTCCGCGGCACATCAATGCCCCTACTAAATGACGAGAATACCGGAGATGACACGCAAGGTGATGATACAGAAGGGGAAGAGCTTGGCGCAAAGTCTACGAGACCAACTCTCCAGGACAGAGAATCGAGTACGGGTAGCACGAAATCAATCAAGAGAGGGAAACCGAAAACACCGACTGTACAGACGACGCTGAATATTTCGTCACAGGCGGCGTTCTCGGAGTGTAAGGTGTGCAATACGGTGTGGAATCCGTTGTACCCAGATGATGTAAAGTTTCATACAAAGCAGCATGCGGCAGTTTTGAGGGCAAAGAGAAAAGAGAAGGAGAATGAATTATAGAACTTGATACCCATATATGATTAATGAGATAATAGATGTTGAATCTGGTGTACCAATGCGACTAGCTTTAAGACAGAGCTGCAAGGTGAAAGGTTTCTTGGAGTGGACATTAATGGCTGGACCCAAGTGTCCGATATAATTGAGACCCGATGTTGACAAGCTCTAGAGATGCGAAAAGAATATCAGCGCCAAGATTGGGCCATGATGCTTTGGGTGGATGTGGATGTGGATGCTGGTGTTGGTTGGTTCTAGCAATTGATCCCTGTTACGGGTAGGGCTGAATTATTGTTTGTAGATTACGGTTATCTTCTCGTGCATTTGCAAACTTGACGAATGATGTTTGAACGGGAACAGTTCGTAACGACACTGAAGCATGGATCAGCAAACTTAAGAGAACCCTGGCTATAGCCCACTCTTGGTATGAGGTGGCTGTGCTAATGGTGAAATATAGATACAAATGCGTCAGCAAAACAGCGTCATCTCATTCACTCTTCAATAATTCTCAGCCACTCACTCACTCAAGCTTTGCTACAGACACAAGATATGCCAAGAAAACCAGGCAATGGTTGCATCACTTGTCGGTACGTCTTGGTCAATTTACTCTATAGTACGTCTTGACTGATCTCACCAGCATCCGTCGGGTGAAATGCGACTTGACAAAACCCTCCTGCAAACGCTGCCAGGCCTCTAAACGCCAATGCGATGGATATCTCCCTGAGGATTCAACCGTGACACGCCGTCAACTCGCCCAGGCAGCTCGTCAAATATCAGTCATTGGACCAATTGCCCAGGCTCTCTCCCAGTTTCCACGAGACAGAAGCCGCTCGGCAACACCGCCAAACTTATCACTCTTTGACGTGTATCGCACATTGACAGGCCCATCGACAGCATCCTTCATTCCATCGCAGTTCTGGACGAGGGAGCTGCTTCAGCTGGCGCATAGTGAACCCGCAGTGTGGCATGCTACGCTTGCGCTAGGGGCGCTGCACCAGCGACATGAGTTGTTTTGGCAGGGTCATGGGCTTCATTCAGGCGACTCGCTTTTGTCGCAGGCGTGGAATCACTATGGTTGTGCGATAACTTATGCCCGAGATATGAAGGATCCAACACAATTACTCGCGCTGAGTCTTGCACTTGTGTCGATTACTAACATGATGGGCCGCTGGTCGGAAAGTTCAGTTCACATTATGGCTGGTCATCGTCTACTAAAGCAGACAGGCCATAGTACAGATACATCAAGCGCAGCTGAGATACTGACACGTCTGGATTTACTCGCCATGACATTCTCCGACTCAACTGCCCCATATCCTTTCAAGCAGGTTCCCAAAACAGTGTGGATAGATGAATTCATGCGAAAGACAGCCAAAATAACAAGCTACGCGCAAGCGGGGACAGCTTTGTATGGACTCATGAGAAGACTCATGATGTTGTGTGAGACAACGGCAGCTGGAGAGGAAGAAGAGAGTGCAGCAAAAGATATGGAAATGTTGGAGCTCACGATACACGACCTTATCGCCTGGGAGTACAAGATGGGTCAGTTTGAAAAGAACCATCCGAATCCACATGACGAAAAGGGCGCGGTGTCTATCAGACTCTATCACACACTGTTACGCGTGTTTTTGGCGGCAGGAGGTTTTGGACCAGAGTGTCGTTGGGATGCATTTCTTGGATATTACGAGCGCATCCTTACACTCGCAGAGACGCTGTGGTCCAGCATGCCAAGTTCCCACGCCCACTCACCTCTATCACTCGAGTCAGGCCTCATCGTGCCAGTCTTTATGATCATCCAGCGCTGTCGACATCCATGGCTTCGACGTCGCGCAATTGGATTCCTCTACAAGATCAAGAGACAAGAAGGGCCATGGTTCAGCGACGGCGCAGCAGCTGTTGGTCAGCGCATCATGGAGGTTGAGGGCCAGAGGTATTTCTCCAGTGATCTTGCGAGAGAAGACTCTCCGTCGCCTATTTCGATGGAGGATGTTCCGTGGGAGGCGTGGGCGGAACTAGAAGACCTACCAGCGAAGACAAGCTGGGCTGGTATAGAGAGGGTTCCTGAGCTGGCGAGAATGCGCGAGACGTTGGTGGTGGTTAATTGGGAGGAGAAGAGGATTGATCTATCGCTGATAATGAGCTCCGGCGATGATATAGAGTGTTTTGGACAAGTGCGATCAGAGACTGTATTTTGGGGATAAGCACCGCTAGAAAGAAGCCGTAAAGAAGGATTTTCGTATTCGAGTGATGATTACAATCGCGTTCGTATTCGCAAGCCCAATTGAGTTGAATTGAACATCAACGGAACCCGAGATCCCCGGATTTCCATCTCAGCACAACAAAGATCCACCGATTTACATGCCTCTTTTCGAGATCTTCCCAGGCGTCCAATGAGATTGCTTGTCTTGTAATGCAGGTTCGCGGGGGACGATGTGGTACGATTCCGGGTCTCAACTTTCCGATATTGCCAAGCATCTCGGTTGGAGTAGATGTATTCCTTCAGAGGAGCTGTGTATTTTGGGAAGGGATAAGGCTGAATTGAGTCAGTTTTTGAAAATCACTATGGATTGATTATTGATCATGTTGAAGTACTTAAGAGGGAGGCATTCGTGCTACACTTTTGTCTTGCAACAACAAAGCAGCCTCATTACACTTCAACTTTACAACAACACACACTTCTTGCACAACAGACACAATGGAGACTATCATCGGAGCCGTCAATTCAACCGCCAAAATCCCCCATCATCCTTACTGGCCATTGGATGCTGCTCTCCCACATTATGCCGTTAATTCAATGTCCTCTCGTGTTCTTGTAGCCTGCTTCGTCGTCGGCGCCAGCGCCATCTTGGGAGTAACCCTGTCTCTCATCCAGCAATCACGACGAACATTATCCAAGGGAGAAACCTTTCTGGCATTGTGGTTCACGCTTTGCGGGTTCATCCACTTGTTCTTTGAGGGTATGTTCTCGTTCTGAGTCCAGATAAAATACTAACTAACAGTCAAGGGTACTACGTCGTCACCTTCGCCGATATCTCCAGCAGGCAATTCCTGTTTGCCCAGCTGTGGAAAGAATACTCCCTCTCCGACTCACGCTATCTCACGAGTGATTCCTTCATGGTTCCTATGGAGGCCATCACAGCCTTCCTCTGGGGTCCCATGTCCTTCTTTTGCGCGTGGAGCATTGTAAAGGAGCATCCTCTCCGCCACCCCGTCCAGCTCATCATCAGCATTGGCCAGATCTACGGCGACATTCTCTACTTTGCTACCTGCTACTTCAACGAGATGGTTCACAGCATTGTGTACTGTCGCCCGGAGCAGTTCTACTTTTACATGTACTATCTTCTCTGCAATGGGATCTGGATGGTTATCCCTTCGGTGTGTGTAGTGCACAGTGTGGTTGCGACCAAGAGGGCTTTTGCAGAGGTGCAGGCTGCTGAGAAGATGAAGAAGGGTATGTGAGTGGAGGTCAGCAACAGGGAGAGGTTATGGTTGCGACTCCTTGAGCACATGAAAATGGGTTAAAACTGATAGAAGGGGACTGTGGTGTAATGGGGACCGGGTGATAGAGGTATTGGGCGGTATGATAGATCATTATAGACGGGATGAATCAATTAGACTCCTCCGGGTAGTTGAATGGTATGTGGTTATGTCTGTATTCTGTATTCTCGACCTGTGATTCGATCTGTAAAGCTAGCATAGTAGTAATTGCAACTTCTTCCTGGAATTTATTTATGAGTGATAATCAATTGGATGAATGAGCCTATAACAAGCTCAAGCTTCCTTAAATCTTACTATTTACTCTAAATTTGAGCTTTACCGCCTTTCCATGACAAACAATCGATATTCCATATCTTTTCCGTATTGGTGACTTAACCTAGACTTGCAACTGTGCCAATATGGGATCTGCTATAAACATTCCAAGATGTCTCACTTATATCAATAGTAGACGAACACTTGTTAATTTTAGAGACATGTTCTTACAAAACCCGTTGTTTGCTCGTTTTAAATCTAGGGTAGTTAGTTTGTAAAACCCATTCTGTGCAACTACAACACCTCTCCGTGTTAGTGAGTGATATATATTCTTCGACGACATGCATAGAAAAATCACATAGATGGAAAACTGAACACTTTAAAGCTTTGATGGGCTTTGTATCAGGCTTCAGATTGCCCTTTCTTGATTGGAAAGAAGTCTTGTGGCGTTGCCCTCGCATCTCAGACATCATCCCTTGAACTTACTAGCTTAGGCAGGGAGAGTTTTAGAACAGTACCTAAGTTAGTATCCGTACTTTGGTGGTTCAACTTGTATGGATTACTTACTTGTTAAAAGTCAAGCACTTCATATCAACCAATTGTTTACCGTAGCCTCAATCAAATGTATGGTGGCGTTGTCCATGGCGAGCAAAATGTCTTTGACACTCGTGCCCCTGACCTCGAGGCTCCCTTCAGCCTCTGATTCAAAATGAGATTATCCCTCCTTCTCTTCACTTCTTCTTTCCATCTGTTATTTCCTCACCAAAAACTGGCTAGCTCTCGAGAGGAGCGCGGCGAGTTTACATGATGCTGGCTTCAACATCTTCCGTGGTGAGGTGGTTCCCAGTCGTTGTTCTCCTCATAATCTGCACCCTACTCATCTGGGCCTTGGGGAATGGACAGAAAGAAAACTCAGCATCAGCATGGAGGGATCACAACAATGAGCTCCAGAATGATCTATCAATTTCCACCGATGACCGGCTTACCGATGCCCTATTAATGGAGGAGAACTACGAAGGCGATATGGAGAAGCAACTGGAAGAATACGAGCAAGAGATGGATAGACGTTATGAGTTGGGCCTTGATATGGAAGACGATGACCTCGACGCAGACGACGAAGAAGACGAAGACGGATTTTCAGAAGATGAAGAAGATGCTCCAAGCTCGAAGGGTCTGAACAAGACCACCTCGGATACCAGCAGTGATGGAGTCAACTGGTCCAAGTTTGCCTACGTTCAGTATGTCACCAATGAGGACTACCTGTGCAACTCGGTCATGGCTTTCGAGACACTGCAGCGTCTGGGTAGTCGGGCTGATCGAGTCATGATGTACCCGAGCGAAATGCTCAACCCAGATGCCGTGGATGCGGATACAAAATCTGGGATGCTCTTGATCAAGGCGCGTGATGAGTATAGTGTCAAGCTGCAGCCTATTGAAGTCCAACGCCGTGAAGGACAGGATGGTAATGTTAAAGCCAATGTTCAACTTGACCTTCATCTCTAACTCCTTTCAGAAACCTGGGCCGAGTCGTTCACCAAGTTACTTGCCTTCAATCAGACCCAGTACGACAGAGTGCTCTGCCTAGACTCAGACGGTATGGTTCTACAACCCATGGATGAACTCTTCCAACTTCCTCCCTGCCCTGTTGCTATGCCCCGCGCATACTGGCTATACCAAGACGAACACCCAAAAAAGGTCCTCTCATCTCAACTCATGGTTGTGCAGCCGAGCGAAGTCGAGTTTGGACGCATCATGGAGAAGATGAATAGCATGAACCCGAATGACTACGACATGGAGATTGTCAACAAACTTTACCTGGATAGTGCCCTTGTTCTCCCTCATCGCAAGTATAACATGCTCTCGGCCGAGTATCGAAGGGAGAACCACAGTGACTACCTGGGATCTGACCGCGAAAAATGGGATCCAGTTGCGGCCTACAACGAGGCCAAGTTTGTGCACTTCTCTGACTGGCCCGTCCCGAAGCCCTGGTTCGAGGACCCGGATCTGCGCCAGGAGCATCAACCGCGGTGCCGCGATGCTGGGGAAGAAATGGACTGCACCGAGAGACGGATCTGGAACAAATTGTACACAGATTTCGCCCAGACACGCAAGGTACGTGAGATATGTGCAGCTCTTCATTGACATCTTTGCTAACTTTATGGTATAGAGGGTTTGTGACACTGTTGAAGTGCCCCCAAAGAAGGAGAAGTCAAGGTTTTGGACATTCAGGGCTAGGAACTAAACTATGGACTGAGAGACGGGCGTCCAAGAAAAGTAAAACATTTCATCTGTTTAGTTATGTAATACGTTTTGAGTAAGTACACAGATATCTCAAAATACAGTGGTTTGATAATGATTGCAAGTAAATGTATCCAAAGAGATGACATGATGTCGTTTCGAGACCTGACTTGTCTTCGTTCTACCTTAACGCCGACAGCAAAATACCCACCAGAACGCCGGACATTAACCCAAACGTGGAAAATCAAACTGCATCTTGGCTTCTCATGCCAGTGTTATACAAGCTTCTGACAGCTTCCCTGAGGGCCTCGATGAACTTGCCCTCATCTATCTCAACGGCACTCATCTGCCAGTCATCAGCGACACCGTGAGGTAGCTTTCCATGAGTGCTAAAGTACCCGTTACCCATAATCTGGGCCAGGTTACGGAAGCCCTTGTGGAAGAACTTCTGGGGGAGGATCTCTAGAGTTGCAGAGCCCTTAGGGAGGAACATGGTGTGCGTGAGGCCAGCTCCGTGTACACCTGCAAGAATATCTGTCTTTTGGACGGTCTCGAGCTGTTGCTTGAATGGCATGGTCGCGAAGTCTACCTCGTTGATGACCATCTTGGGGATGCCGGCGGCGCGGGCAGCGTTCAGGAGTCCGGTCTCGTTGTTAAGAGATCGCGTGTTGGTGCGCTTGATGAAAGTGACGACAACATCATCAGCACGCCTTGGTTTCTTGACGCCATAGTGGGCGAGGACACGTCGGGAGAAGGTGTTAAGAAGAGACGCATCTCGGCAGTCGTTTGCCTTCCAATCTCCTTGCCATAAGGTGTTGCTACCACCTGCAAGAGGCAAGATGAGATTGGTTGCGGACTCATTGACAGTCAGATCCTTGAGACGACGGACAGGCATCTTTGCAAAGAGTTTCCACAGGTCGAAATAAGGTCCATCTCCCTCCTCGTCCAAGATGACGATTTGAGTGTTCTCTTTATCTTTGGCAGTGATGAAGGGTTCATTCGTGTGAGGGTCCACGCTTATCTGCAGAATATCCATGGTGTAGGTAAGACTCATTATCTCCATCATACAATGCCACGGATTGGCAATTCCTTCTCGCTTGAGTAGAATGGTGGTTGTCTCGGGCTTGGCCTTTTCATCTCCTCCATCCAGAGTGACAAACTGCTCCAGGACACTTCCGGGGCCGGTCTCATACCAATAGCGTGTAAGGGACTCAGGTATTGGCTTAACACCCTTTTCCAACTCTTCACCTGAAATGTTTCGGAGGTCGCATTTCATCCGCCACTTCTTCTCCTTAGTATCAAAGACAGCGCCTCGAGCATAACACATTGAGTCCAGCCGGTCACCGGTAGTGTTTGACCAGAAACAGTGGACATCTGAGGCGGACTCGGGAGTGCAGTATGAGGCTTCAGATGCACGGAAATCCTCAAGATACTTTGTTCCGTACCTCCTCTCACACCACTCACTACCGGTATCCTTAGACTGATAGTCTTTCGGAAGATCCGGCCTGATAACCGGAGGAGGCTTTTTCGTCTGGGTGGGTTGATGGTCGTCCCCACGATGAGGTACAGCCCATTTTGGCCAAGAGTCTGTATTGCCGAGGCCTTGTCCGTGATACGAAGTCAAGCCGAATATCAGGCAAACAAGGACGACGGCACCGATGGCGAGGCGATATAGTCGTGCGTTGACTAGAATCATGGCGATTGTCGCAATGCGATTCCAAGATCTGAGTAATGCTTCAACTTGCGACAAGACAAGCAAACAGGAAAGGTCCAGAATGAATGAATAGACGCCAGGATCGATCGACTTAACATCCTCGAGTTGCGTGACGAATGTGCAACGTGCCCAGACTCTCCACGTTCTATTTCTTCATCTCTGGACCGGGACGCGTATGGCCAATCCTGCCCCTGGTCTTGACGCTGCTGACCCCTCCACTCTGCCCCTGGCATGTTACATTCTTTAGCATTTCAGCCAAAGAGATAAAATCTCTGAGTAACGACCCCTGCTCTTTTGCATCGGCACCTCATTTGCGAGGTGGGACGGCATTATACGAGCCGCCATGCACAGCCTCTTGCGACCTATCACAATGAGAGTTTAGCCGCTAACAAATATTGGCGCCGCCTCACCCGTCCACGGCCCGTCGCTTGAAGAAACACCAAGGATTTAGCCAGGACTCCATCTGAGCGCGCTTATCGGGATGACATATTGACGTTGACATTATACGTAGCAGACCGCCTCAGGGTTCATAGGGCTACAAAGACAATGTCTTTAACCAAGTACTCCGTAGTTTCCGAGTAATATGCCCCCTGAAAGCGTGATTTCTCTCCTCATTTTTGTCACATTCCAAGGGTGCTTAATGGACGGCGTAGATCTAACCACTCCTGTTTTCTAAAGGCTATCTCTCCGAACATCCTTGCTAGAATATGTATGTTGGTCGATAGCCTCAAGACGAAACACCAGGGGGGCCAGTTCAAGATGGGTTATCGTAGTTGATCACGACAACTCATTGGACCGTGCAGCCAGGGTTTCCATCTCTGCTGCAGTTTTATCAACCTGTTGTGAGAGTATACAATGGGGCAGGCTTCTTGATTTAGCACGCCGAGTGTGACGCTGCGCTTGAGGCAACCACCGCGCATCACTCGAGTCTGCCTTTCCAGTCGTTGTCTGTTCCAGGATCTACGGTGATATTGGAAGTCGGTTGTTGTCCATAGCCAAGATGTTGGCTCAAGCGAGGAGCGGGACCTGGACCTGTGCCACATGCTCTTTTGATACTGCCCTCCCCCCATCTATCAAGTCTCTCAGGTCATCCTTTGTCTTTTTATTCTTTTGTTAGTGCGTCTTTCTCGTGGGACAGTTGTCTTCCACATAGCCATCATCCCCAAATAATGTGTATCTGGTAGAACACTGCCGTCATCAGGTTCACAATGCATTCGTTTTCTACCGTGTACCTATGGGCCTCGGTGCTGTTCTTGGGGTGCAGTACCATGGCCGAGGATTGTGTCCCATTACCTTTATCGATGTCGATCAACAATGTCACAATCCCCTCAGGCCATATTCGACGTGGTATCTCCCTCAAAGTTGGCAACCCAGAGCAGAATCTCTCTTTTTTACCAAGATGGTAAGTTTAGATCATCTCCAACGAGCTAACCTTGTCGAAAATTCTGACTTTGAGGGCGCTGTAGGTATAACAACAACACCATTATTTACGGACCACAGTGTGATATGAATGGATGGAAGCAGAAAGAGTGCGAAACATACCGTGGCGGTTTCTACACACCTGACAAGTCCAAGACAGCCGGCACCACGAAAAAGGACTATAAGCCTCTGTCGGAGCCCTTTCCTGGAAAGTCTTACGATGTGGTGACAGAGACACTCGGCTGGACCGAGGATATGACTCTTAAAGACTTTCCTATTGTTCGACCGCTCAACACCTCCGAATGGGACCTCCAAGGCTATTCCCCCCAGAACATTATCGGCATGGACACAGGTTCCACCGTTATAGAAGCCCTCAAGAACGCAGGTCGCATCGCATCCAAATCATTCGGCTTCTGGTGGGGTCTCGATGGCGTTGGCGAGAAGGACCAGAAGGCGGGATCATTTGTTCTGGGAGGCTACGATAGAGCCAAGGCAATTGGCGACGGCCTCACTACTAAACTTTCAGCAAGAAATCACAACTGCCCTACTGGAATGGTGATCACCATTTCGGACATCTTGCTCAACTTTCGAAACGGCACCGATTCTTCCATCTTTGAGAAGCGCAACGGAGGCACAACACTCCAGGCTTGCCTCTACCCTGACATGCCTATCCTCATGGCCATGCCATATGATCCATATTTCTCGAACTTGGGTGCCGCCATAGGCAATGAGGAGTTTGGACGGTCAATGGGGGTCGACTTTTGGAACGTCATCCTTGACCCTAAGAAGCCCATGTAAGTGATATTCTCCTGTAACATGTGCTTGAAGAAACAGCCAAGAATTAACATTCACACAGCTATACCGGTGATATGACATTCAAGTTCGAAGGCGGCCTCGATATAACGATTCCCAACCGCCAGCTTATCGTCCCGGACCAGACGATCAATGGTGACGGCGCATTGAAGACGAATGGGTCTCGCTCTGTTATTCGAATCAACTCGCTTCAAGAAGTTACACAAACTGCGTTCCCCTCTCTGGGACGATACTTTTTAACGGCTGCTTATGTCGTTTCCAACAGCGACGCCAACCAGTTCACACTCTATCAAGCCAACCCAAGCTCCGAAGAGGACCTAGTCGCTCTTGGTGAGGATAACAAAGCTATGAACGCCCAAGCATCGTGTACCGTTCAGCCAACTGCTTCCGCGAACGCAGGCGAAGGTGATGGAACCAAACCCACCAGTGAAGCAACCGGGACATCCACAAGTGATAACAGCAACGATAACGAAGAAAATAATAAAGAGGAGGAGGGCCTCGGAACTGGTGCAATCGTGGGAATCACGGTGGGTGTATGCGTCCCCGTCATTGCGGGCGTTGCCTTCTTGGTCTGGTTTATCATGAGACGCAAGGCAAAGGCCGAGAAGCAACAATACGGAAGCACTGTTGATTCCGCCTACACATATACGCCCGAGTCACCCAAGATCGGATGGCCTTCACAGGGTGTACCGCATTTCATCCCGCAAGAGATGGGCACGGATAACCAGCCGAAGCCACAACCGTACGAAATGCCTGGTTAACAGGAGAAGAGGCCGGTCACGTCTTTCTCTTTTAGCGGAGGAGTAGCGGGTGTTTAACAAAAACATAATTCATTTTCAATTTATAGGTATATATGATGTTGGGGAAGTCAGTGTACAGTGAAATTTACTCGGAGTCGTTTACCTAGATACCATGACAAATGTTAGTACTTAGCATATGTAGTATAATATGAGGATTTCTATTAATTTGTCTCTCTTTTGATTTCTAGAAATTATTTCTCATTCATTGTATGAGCACCACCTTCCAAGATACAGATAGTTGAGGGATATTCACTAAACATAGTCATTGAGCTTGGCCTTCCAGCTTACAATGAAGACCTTGGTTGAACCATTCTTACCACCTCAATGTTTGTGTGAAAATCGCAGATTAGATAATTGGCGGGCTGCTTTAGGGGAAAACTATAGCTTTGACTTGGGCTTGGTAACAACTCCAACACACTTGATCTCAATGTTGGCATTCATGGGCAGAGACTTGACAGCAACGCATCTAGAGGGTGTTAGGATTGACTTTCTCATAGTCTCTGGTATCAGTCAACTCACGTTCTAGCAGGCTTTAGATCTCCCCAGTACTCGGAATACACCTCGTTCATCTTGGCGTAGTACTTCATATCAGACAGGTAGATGTTAACCTCAACGACATCATTGAGGCTTGAACCAGCTTCATCGAGAATGGCACCGAGGTTGCGAATAATTTGGCGCTTTGACTCCCTATCAGTAATTGGCCCCAGGCGATCATAGATAGTTGACTTACTGTGTGAGCCTCAATGCCACCGTCAATGATCTTGCCGGTCTTGGGGTCCATGGCAACTCCGCCTGAGGTGAAGACGAAGCCATTGGCGATGATGGCCTGGTTCATCAGATTCGGCGGCACGGCCGGGGCCTTCTTGGCGGAAACGGGTGTTCTAGTCATTTTGTGTTTTTTATAAGGTTTCGTTTCTGAGAAATGAGGATAATTGTATTGGTTGTTCTACAAGGAGGCTTTATTAATTGTGGTTGACCAAGTTCGTAGCTAGCCGTTGCGATTGCGGGGTGTAGATTTGGAGACCGAACCGAGATAACGGTAATATTTCCACCACGAATACTATGACTAACGTACATATGCCGGGAATGTATGATAGCAATAGCACGGGAAAAATATCAATGGTTTGGTGCTACTATTGACAGATACAAACATCGAATAGTCGTATTTGTAAAACTAAATTCTCGCATCTGACCGAGATCAGAATAGGAAGCAATACGAAAAATAAGATGAACCAAAAACGCCAACGCTATGCACAACTAGGTATCTATAATCCGAGCCCCAGCCAGAAACTCTCTTTATTCAGCATGTCCGCTGATTCCACCTTTGATACCATCAAGGATTCCAGACCATTGTCCACCATGTCGAATCTTTGACACCTCAGAGAACTGGTCGCAAGCAATCTTTCGCATGACAAGTGTGTCCTTGGCCTTCTTGTGGTTCTTTCCATTCCCATGAATCAGGTACTCCTCAAACCATTCTTCTTCAGATTTATCAAAGGGCAAGAAGGTCAGTTGAGAGGCTCGCTCTGAAAGCTCCTCCTTTGGGCTGTCCAAGACGGAGGCGATCAGTTGGCGGAACAGCAGCTCGCGGGTATGAGGAGGGTGCGTTCGAGAATAGAAGAGAGCTTCCGAGATGTTGGTGTGTGACATCGCATCGAAGAGCAGCTCGAGAGCGGTTGAGGTTTTGAGAACGGGCTGGACTGCGTAAAAGTATGCTAGCGCGATGCTATAATCACCGTCCTTGGCAGCGCGAACAAGTACGGTGATAATATCATCCGCAAAGTCGGGAATAAGAGAAGGATGCGAGATATACTCAAGCGCTCGCTGTAGAACTCTGTTAGTCTTGATTGGTGAGAGCAAGCGCAAAACCTACCGAGAAGTCCTGGTGGTCCAAATACCACAAGCCTTTCATGAAGATTTGGTACTTCTTGGGCATGCCAGATACATCCACGAATGCGTCAGAAACGCTTTCGCGACCTGCTGTTCGATCGAAATCGAGGAGGATGTAGTAAAAGATGGAGAACTTGTGGTGCATGGACATGTTCGCTTCGCAAATTTGCTGATGTAGCTGCTTCAAGGCATTATCGGTCTTGGGAGGGTAGATTTTTGCTGTAGCTTCCAAGTTAGCAAGTGGTGATAAAGTCATGCGAGAGAACCAACCCTTAGTGATTCCAACCGCCCTCAAAACACGGTCAATAAAGAGAGCGCCATCGAAGTTCTTGCGAGAGGTCTCAATCTCTCGCTGGGTTTCGCGATCGTAGGGGTTTGTCAACTCTTGGGTAAAGACGTCCTGGAGCCTGGTGTAGTCAAACATGTTGGGCGATTCTGGAGCGACAGCAGAATGCAGAGAATTCGCATCGGAAACAATGGCTTGATATAGAGAACTCAAGAGCTTCAAAAGCTATCGCGAAACGAGTCAAGCCAAACAAGGCTCCATCGCGAGATCACGTGAGCGCCACCGCCCCGCGGTCTGTGGCGCTATGTATTGTTTACACGACCGATTGGGACATTTCTAAACAAACGCGGGGCGCAACCAATCTAATTTGTGCAGCTTCCCTCCACATAACAACTCGGTCAACCTTGTATCTGTTTAACTTACATACATAGGTATCACGACCAAGCTGTCGCTTGTTTACTTCATACTATTCGTTGTTTGCATACACTCTTTCGCATTTTTCTCTTGTCTGTGACAAGAGTTGCTTCACAATGTCAACCCCTCCTTCCAGGCCCCGGCGCGCAACAAGGCGCACCGCCATTGTCGATTCTGACGACGAAGATGACATTCCCAACCGCTCTAGAGTCCAGGACGATGAGGAGGACTTCGAACCGGAGCCAGAACCTGCGCCTAAACCTAAACCACGACAGACTCGAGGTTCACGCAAATCTTCGGCCCCCGCCGCTGCCGCTGCTGCCCCTAAGCCAAAAGGTCGTTCACGAAAAGCCCCTACTCCAGCCGCTTCAGTCGAGCCCAGCGAAGTTTCCGTTTCCGATGCCGACACTACACTCAAACCACCAGAGTCAAGCTCTGTTCCTAAGATTTCGCCTCGTAAGCGCAAGAGCGCAGCGAGATCATCAATCGCTTCCGCCGCCGATTCTGCGCCTTCAACACCGATGCCAGCGCCGGCAACGCCTTCAACACCAAGGCCAAGACCAACAACCCCAGAATCTCCTAGAGCGCCATCCTCTGCATTGGGCGATATCACCAATGCCAGCGTGAATACTTCAGTCGTCGACACCCCGGCCACTGTCAAGCCGATCAATCCTATGGACACCATCATGAGGAAGCCAATGGATATTGTGGTTAAGTCACGGACTCAGACTATCCCTTTTGTCGTGGATACAGCGCCCAAGTCTCGAATTGTTCTGACGCACCTCATTCTCAACAACTTCAAGAGTTACGCTGGCCGACAAGAAGTTGGTCCTTTCCATGCGTCTTTCTCATCCGTTGTGGGACCCAACGGTTCTGGAAAGTCAAACGTTATCGACTCGCTGCTTTTCGTTTTCGGTTTCCGAGCTAGCAAGATGCGACAGGGCAAGATTTCTGCTCTGATACACAACTCAGCTCAGCACCCAAACTTGGATCATTGCGAAGTTGCCGTCCACTTCCAGGAGGTCATGGACCAGGTAAGGAATCTCATTTCCAGTGGCGAACTCAAACTAACTTATCTAGCCCCTTGGTGGCCACGACGTTATCCCCGACTCTGAGCTTATCATTTCACGAAAGGCCTTCCGAAACAACTCCAGCAAATACTACATCAACGGCAAGGAATCCAACTTTACGACAGTCACCAACCTCCTTCGTGATCGAGGTGTCGATCTTGACCACAAGCGATTCCTGATTCTTCAGGGTGAGGTCGAGTCCATCGCTCAGATGAAGGCCAAGGCTGGAAACGAACACGAGGATGGTCTGCTCGAATACCTTGAGGACATTATCGGAACCTCCAAGTACAAGGCTCCCATCGAAGAATCTGCCACTGAGGTCGAGACTCTCAACGATGTGTGCATGGAAAAGAGCGGTCGGGTTCAGCACGTTGAGAAGGAAAAGAACAGCCTTGAGGATAAGAAGGATAAGGCCATCGCTTATATTCGCGATGAAAACGAGCTGGCCATGAAGCAATCTGCGCTCTACCAGCTGTTCATCCACAAGTGCGCTGAGAATGTTTCAGTCACAGAGGAAGCCATCAGTCAGATGCAGGCGCAATTAGACGCCGAGCTAGAGAAGCACCACGGCAGCGAGAAAATCATCAAGGCCCTCGAGAAGGATCATGCTAAGGGCGCTAAGGAATTTGAGGCACAAGAAAAGGAAACCCAAGCTCTGGTCAAGGAGATGGCCAAGTTTGAGCAGGAGCGTGTCAAGTTCGATGAGAAGAAGAAGTTCTTGGACTTCAAGCGTAAGAAGCTTGAGAAGACTATTACCAACGCCGAAACAACATCCGCCGAAGCCGACGAGACCATTGAGCAGTGTGGCGAAGAGATCGAGAACCGAACCCAAGAGATTGCAGAACTCGAGGAACAGATCCAGACTGCTGAAGCTGAACTTGCCAAGATCAGAGATGGCCTCAAGGGCAAGACTCAAGCCTTTTCTGATCAGATTGCTGCGAAGCAGAAGGCTCTGGAGCCGTGGAACGAGAAGATCAACCAAAAGCAGTCCGCCGTTGCTGTAGCTGAGAGTGAGCTCAACATTCTTCAAGAAAAGGCCAATGCCGGTGCCGTCGCCCTGGAGGATCTTGAGACCAAGATCGCCTCTATTGAGAAGGGCAAGTCTGCCAAACGAGCTGAGCTCAAGTCTTGCCAGGCCGAGAAGGCCGAACTTCTCAAGGAGGCAGACAACATGAAGTCGGAGCTAAAGGTTCTCTCTGAGCAGGAACCTAAGATTCGCTCAAAGATCTCGAACGCACGCCAAAAGGCCGATGAGGCCCGTTCGAGCTTGTCTAACACACAGGCTCGGGGCAATGTCCTTTCTGCCTTGATGCGCATGAAGGAGTCTGGTCGAATTGATGGCTTCCATGGACGTCTGGGCAACCTTGGTGCGATTGATAAGAAGTACGATGTGGCCATCTCGACAGCCTGTGGTGCCCTCGACAACTTTGTCACTGAGACTGTCGAAGCTGGTCAGCAATGTATCGAGTACCTCCGAAAGAACAATGTCGGACGTGGTAACTTTATCTGCTTGGACAAGTTGAGGAACCGAGATCTGTCACCCATCCAGACACCTGAGAACGCCCCTCGATTGTTCGACCTCGTTACTGCTAAGGAAGACAAATTCCGACCCGCCTTTTACCATGCTATGCAAGATACCCTCGTTGCCGCAGACCTCGCTCAGGCGAACAGGATTGCATATGGCGCCAAGCGATGGCGTGTCGTCACCCTTGATGGTGAGCTCATTGACAAATCCGGTACCATGTCTGGTGGTGGTACAACTGTCAAGAGAGGCCTCATGTCTTCGAAGCTCGTCTCCGACATCAGCAATGAGCAAGTCGCCAAGCTTGAGAGCGATCGCGATGGCTGGGAGACCAAATTCCAAGAATTCCAAGAGTACCAGCGAGAGTGCGAGACTCGACTCAGGGAGCTGAATGAGCAGATTCCCCAGCTGGACACCAAGATGCAGAAGATTGGCCTGGAAATCGAGAGCGCCGAGAGGAACATCACCGATATGCAACGACGTATCAAGGAGGTTAGCAAGGAGCACCAGCCTTCGGCAGCAGACAACAGTCGCATTGCTGCTTTGCAAAAGGAGATTGCCAAGCTCAACAAGGAGATCGAAAAGCTCCACGGCGAGACATCAAGCGTGGAGGATGAGATCAAGGCTCTGCAAGACAAGATTATGGAAGTTGGTGGTGAGAAGCTTCGCGCGCAAAGGGCCAAGGTTGATTCTCTCAAGAAGGAGATCTCTTCCAACAACGAGGAGATCTCTAGTGCCGAGGTTCGCAAGGTCAAGGCAGAGAAGCAGAAGATCAAGCTGGAGAAGGACCATGCCAAATCTTCCAAGGAACTCGAGACTACCACTCGAGACCTCGAAAAGCTTGAGGATGACATCAACAACCAGGGCGAGAGGGCCGAGGAACTTCAAGCCCAAGTCGATGAGGCCGAGGAGGGATTGGCTGCCAAGAAGAAGGAGCTCAAGGCACTCAAGAGCGAGCTCGATGAAAAGACGACTGAACTCAACGAGACGAGAGCAGTTGAGATTGAGATGCGCAACAAGCTCGAAGAGAACCAGAAGGCCCTTGCTGAGAACCAACAACGACTCCGTCACTGGAACGACAAGCTATCCAAGATTGTTCTGCAGAACATTGACGACCTTGTCGGCGGTTCAGCCCATAGCCGGCCGAAGAAGAAGTCCAAGTCGAAACCCAAGCCTCGGCGCGATGATGAGGATGATGTCGACATGGACGATGCCCCTCAAGAGGACGTGGACATGACAGACGCTCCTGAAGAAGACGAAGAGATGCAAGATGAAGAGGAGGACGAAGAAGAGGAGGGAGAGGAAGAGGGAGACGAGGATGAGGAAGAGGGGGATGAGGAGGATGAGTCTGCCGATAGAGATCTCAACGAGCTTCCAAGATACACACCTGATGAGCTTGCTGACATGAATGAGAGAACACTCAAGGGCGAGATTGCGGCTCTTGAGGAGAAGACTCAAAATGTCAACGTCGATCTTGGTGTTCTCGCCGAATACCGAAGGCGAGTGGAGGAGCACGCTGCTCGGGCTTCAGATCTCCAGTCTGCTATTGAGCAGCGAGATGCTGCCAAGAAGCGGTGCGACGACCTACGCCGCCTACGGTTGGAAGGTTTCATGGAAGGTTTCAGTGCCATTTCCCTCCGACTCAAGGAGATGTATCAGATGATCACGATGGGAGGAAATGCTGAGCTGGAGCTTGTCGACAGTCTGGACCCCTTCAGCGAAGGCATCCTGTTCAGTGTGATGCCACCAAAGAAGAGTTGGAAGAACATCAGCAACCTTTCTGGTGGTGAGAAGACGCTCAGCAGTCTGGCTCTCGTCTTCGCGTTGCATCACTACAAGCCGACACCTCTGTATGTCATGGACGAGATCGATGCTGCGTTGGATTTCAGAAACGTAAGTACCACCCTGCCCCTGAGACACTCGGCTGCGATTCGACCACCAGTGTTCAGACTCGCGTGGGGATTCCGCATCGCGACTCATGCTTCGTATTCTGACTGTTACTAACACGCGTACGCAGGTCTCGATCGTGGCCAACTACATCAAGGAGCGCACCAAGAACGCGCAGTTCATCGTCATCTCGCTGCGCAACAACATGTTTGAGCTGGCGGCGCGGCTGGTGGGAGTGTACAAGGTCAATCATATGACCAAGAGTGTGACGATTGAGAACAAGGACTTTATCGCGAGACCGCCTGGGTATCATCAGCAGCAAATGCAGCGTACTCAGGGTGGAGGTAATACGACGGCAATATTGCCGTTTCGGTGATGAGGATAGATGAGATGTCTTGTTGTATATGACGATGATGATGAATACGGATATGGTTTTGGTTGCGGATGCCTTAATGATATGGGAGGTTAGATTTACGATTATATCCAATGTTTGGTGTTTTTCTCGTCATTCTCTATGACATTTTGCAGCTCGAGCACGTAGCTCAACAATACCAAGCGTCAAAGACCATGTGTCTAATCACTGACACAAATCACTCACAGCACCTCATCCTTCTCATCTCCACGATGTTATCCCCGTCAGCACTCGCCACAACAAGACAAGACAACCTGAACCCGTCCTCCCCATCCCGCCACTCGTATCACACTCGCGTCCCACGATCCAGGAACCAACTGCCGTGCGACCCAGCGCGTCTAGGCCTGAACCTGGGATAGACATTAAGGAGCCTCAAGCGAACCATGGTGCATCATGCAGATACCCGCCTCAATTTGGCTGACGTAGACGCTGTGCCACGCAGAAGTGCCGGTTCTCTCGGCTCTGTCTGTATGTCTTGGGTGTCATGATGTTTTGTCTCGGCAGATTATGCATGCCGTGGGTTAGAATGAAGATTCAGGGGATGGGCGGCCTCGTTGGATGATAGCTGAAAGCCTAGATGAAGAAGGCTTCATTTTTGGGATAGATAGCTGCTGTGCGTCCTATAAGTAACGCCCATACAACCTTGCCAAGCACCGTCCTTCTCTCATCATCCCAATACACTCGTTTATCCAGCATCATGTGGATGCTACTCCCCCTCGTCGTTCACCTGGCCACCGCATTCCCGGCCAACTGGAACGAGACAATCGCCTGTCCTCACGATGCACTCTACTCGTCTCTCGTCCAAGACGACGGCGAGTTCTGCTCGAGTGTGCTGGAGGGGAATCACTGCGGTGCGGGATACAGCACGCCTGCTGAGTATGTGAGGTATAACCAGACGCGGATAGCTTCATATGTGAGCGGTTCTATGATGGGCTTTGGATGAGTGCTTATGTGGTGCAGTGCAAGTGTATTTTGACGAGTGAGAGTGCTCTGACTACGTCGGCTAATTCATCTACGACGACGAGAGAGGGCTCTGTTGAGAACTCGGATTCGAGGACTGTGGAGGTGCAGACGTCGGCTGCTGTGGGACAGCCTGGGTCGGGGACATATGTCGAGACGACGACTAAAGAATCAGGGGAGACGACTTCTGGATCATGGAATCAGACAGGATCAGCTTTGGTCTCTGAAGAAACGACAGGCCATGAGTCAAGTATGAGTTCGCATGCCAGCAGCAGCAATCCTACTACAAGGACAGATAGTCAGAGCCCTACGAGACCAACAAGTCCATGGAACAACACCACTGAGTCTACATCTGATACCCACGGTCCCTTCTCAGTACCATCCACAGGTCAGAATCTAACAGCACCTATCTCATCCCGCCTCCAATCTGGCAACGAGACCCAAACTCTCCAATCCAACACGGGTGTAACCTCTCAGCCACCGGATACCCGTTCACCTGGAATGACGCTATCTGGCACCACGCGCGATTCCCTACTGTGGCCTATTCCTGGAAACTCAACATCGAGTCCTTCGGAGAGTGGTACACGTCCGACTGGATCGATGGCAGGATGGAACTCGAGTATAACCATACCGAGTAGCAGAACTGGGACTGGCACTTTTGCGTCTTCAACAAACTCATTCTCTCAAGAGTTCTCGTGGGCCGCAAGTGTAGGCCCAGCTGTGAATGCCACCTCTGTGTCAAGGGGCAATGGCTCGGTTCCGACGAGTATTTCCAGTGGGACATTTGTGCCGTTCCCAACAGTCTCGGTCTCTACGAACTCTGCAGAGTCATCGAGTGGTAGTTTAGGTCCAAGCCGGAATTCTACCACGTCTGCATCGAGAGGCAATAACTCGGTACCGACAGTCAGTATATCCGGTGGTACATTCATTCCGTTTCCAACTTTACCACGGTCAACACAAGTTTCCTCGATGACAACATCAGATGATCGCTTCGCTCCCAGCTGGAACGGTACTTCTATCCCCTCCATTGGTAACGTATCAGTACCGACCATAAGTGGTTCCAGCGAGAGTTTGGTCCCGTTTCCAACCTCCTCGGCTTCGGTTCACTTGTCGTCAACGGATGGTAGTAGCTTGGCTCCAAGTTGGAACAGCACGTCTTTGCCTTCTGGCGGCAATGTTTCAGTACCAACGATCAGTGCATCTAGCGAGCCATTCATACCATTTCCAACGTTTTCACTCCCAAGTCAATCATCCTCAGCAGAAGCATCGTCAGGGGCCAGTATATCTCCCAGCTGGAACACTACTGCTTTGCCTTCTGGTGGGAATATGTCTGTACCAACCATCAGTATATCATCCCAAACATTTATCCCCTTTCCAACTCAGCCTTTCCCTAGCGACTCTCCCACAACGAGCTCAAATGCAAGCGGGAATGAATTCCCAAGTTTGAACAGTACATCTCCCCCAGGGGGTAATCTTTCTGTGCCATTTATCAGCATAACTCGAACTGGTACCTTTGTACCGTTTCCAACTCTGCCACTTCCAGGTGAATCAGTCACTACAGAATCTGGGAGTGACACAAGCTCCTTGGAGAGTACTAGTGGAATGTCTGGCCGGAATAGTACCACTTCTCAGCCTGGGGGCAGCTTTTCCGTCCCGACAATAAGTGTGTCGTCAATGCCTTTCCCAATAATCCCACTCCCAAATGTATCTTTGCCGACAGGTTCTGAAGTAACGTCGGACTCGACTCGAAGCGATGGTGTGATACCTGGTTTGAATACAACAACTGGTGTATCAGAGGGTTCTGGCTCTGTTGCAACTGTCAGCTCATCCCATTCTGGATCAGTCGTGACTCTGCCAACAGGCTCAGAGACTCTTACCAGCAGTGCTCAAAACGGAAATTTTGATTGGAATATCACATCGTCCATATCAGGCATTGTATCTGTGCCTACTATTAGTGTACCGACCTCAGAAATCCCAACCCTCCCTATTCCGACAGACTCATGGGAAGCCCCCAGCAGTACTGCCAGCGAAAGCGTTGTTCTTGGTGGTGACACGATGGGTTCTGCGCCAGGGAGTACCGGATCTGTTACATCCTTCTCGAGTCCTGTGGCTGCGACTTCAACGTCTGGTGGCGTGTCTAACGGTTCTGCATCACCGGGTGGTAACGCCACGACAACTGGCGTTCCCGAATTTCCTGCTGCCAACTTCACTCATGTTACACGTACCGCAGCCCTCTCGCAGGAGACATGTTACTCTTTACCAGGTGATCCAGAAGGTGATCCAACCCGTCGAGCTCTGTTGTACAACTCTAGGCTTCGAGAAGACAATGTCTCTATTCCCATACCGTACATCGAGTCTGTTGAGTTTGAGAAGGATGGCGTTAATCCTCTGTACCTCACTGTCCGCGATGAAGAAGGAGGAATATACTTTGTCGACATTTCGCACAGGGGACGACTCTCTGTTGTTGATCAAGCTGGATACTTAGTAACTCTTGATGCTGAGGGGATTCACTTCTCTGGAAGTAACTGCACGTACGACATCTCCATTACCATCGACAACATGTACGAGCAGATAGCCAGTCTGGCTGGCGTACAATGCGCCGCTCTCAAACAGAAGAGGCGCGCTGAGGATTTGGATTTCAGTCAGGTTCTGTACCTGCATGATCAATGTGGCAATGCCGTGGACAGGTCGCTCAGACAATATCCTCAGCTTCTGGTCGGTGAAACAGTCTGCGCAGATGTAGCTGTCGATAAAGATACAGGGCGTTGGGACTTTGATTGTACGTTTCCTGGGTCCGAGTCTGGGTCTATGAGATGTCAGTGGGCTATCAAGAACAAGGTCATCGACTTTATCGCTACAGATCCGTTTGGGGGGTCATGTCCTGACTTGTCCACTGTTGTTACTACTCTTGAACAATCAGCCCAGGATATTGTTGATCCGTCAGAACTTCGAAAAGACCTTTCCAATCAAGGGTTATCAACAGACAGGGCGAAGCAGGAGGCTGATGAAGCTGTCATTGCTTACACCCAGCTCTGGCAAGCCCTGGGAGCAATCTTTACCAACCGCGAAGAGACTTCCAAGGGCGCTTTGGAGGAATATATCGACGTTTACAACACTCACCGAAGTTTCGAGAATGACATCTGTCAGTCTCTTCACGAAGGCGAGATCCCTCTCAATCTGACCCTCATCGCTGGCGCAAGTCGTATACCCGCCATAACAACTCTCAACTGGGCACCTCAATCAACAAGACCCTACAACATCACCGTGCAAGACTCTTCACGTATCGCATGTTGTCCCAACAGCAGCGTTGCAGAAGGTGAGGGCGATACATGTGCATATCCTCGAGAAGCCATCATCCCAGGCACAGGGTGTGTCTGTGGTAAGAGTGCTGGAGGCGTAGGTATAGCGTTTGTGTGGACTGAGTGTGGTAACTATGCAGGCAGCTGTGAGGCTGATGGCGATTGTAGTGATGGGCATCTGTGCTTGACGGGAAGTTGTTGTGGTGGAGGAGTTTGTGTTGATGCATTTGCTTGTTCAGAGAATGGAACTGATTTGGTGTATCTAAGGTAGTTCAGTTCTAGTGCCCATTGCTGTTGACCTCTTCTGCTTCATCTCCGTCTTCTTCTTGTTCTTCTTCATCATCATCACCATCATCCTCCTCGTCATCCTCCTCTGACTCTGACTCTGATTCATCGTGTCCCATATCCGGATCCCAATCGCCCAACCAATACCTCAACGAATAGTTGTGTCGAAAAGGCACTTCACCGTAGAAATGTCTTTCTAACGCCCCGTCTATATCCTCAGTATCATCCACACTAGAATCACGCGCTGCCCTTTCTGTAGCGATGCTGGCGTCTCTACAAACCACTCCGCCCCATGACATTTCTGACCATTCATTTGTTACGATTTGATCAAACCCGACGGAGAGTCCTTTTGGATCAGGGCCAACCACATTTGGATGATGTCGAATCCCATCAAGGATGTAGGCCCAGTCTTTGTACTCAAATTTGCTGCAGGTATGCAAACAACATAGTTGCAAATTCCGTAGTTTCGGCATGCATGCCATCCAATCGTGAAACAAGCGTGGGTTGATGTCTCCAAATGCAAAGTCAAAGTACTCGAGTGCCGGCATATCGATAGCAGCTTGACAAGGCCAGGTCATGAGACTCTCTCCAATGAATTCGAGATGTCTTAGAGAAGTATGAGACTTGTGAATGAGAGCATCAATAATGGCGGAAATATTTGGTGCAATTTCTTCCGCCTTCAGGCATGTCAGAGCCTTAGAAGCGCTTTCAGTGACCCAGCGAGGATCAATAGGTGAAATCTGGTGTTTAAACTTGAGCTTTTCCAAGGTAGTCAGATTTAAATCGTTCCAGTTTGTTATCTTGGCACACTCCAGGTTCCCGGCCATGGCCTGCTTGATGCTGATCTGGCGTACACCAACACCTGAAACTGCTATGCACGACATGACTGTAGCAAAGAGTCGTTCACTCGCTATAGCCGTTGGAAACCCGCAGCCATAATACTGGTCTGTATTAGAATGATGGTGAGTGCTTAGTTGGCAAGGCGCTTCTGCCTTGGGCGTGTCAAAGTATTCCACTGGGCGCAAGTCATTACACTGGCGGGTTACGAGCTTAACCTTGACCAGGCAATTTCCCAGCTGCTTCAGTATCTCTACCCACGCAGTCTTGAGCTCGTCTGTATTCTCTAGCAATTCATACGTATCCTGAGCATCACGCATGTAGGCTGCATATCCATCAGCGAGCTGCGTCTCGGTGAAAGGCCACTTGCCTCCAAGGTGCTCATTCACAAACTTGTCCATCAGGGACGATTCAAAGGGACAGGTTGGAAAGTATGTTTTCCACCCGTCGTCAAATGGCTCAGCGAGGATCCGAAGTTCTGAAACCGTGACGATCTCTTTAAAGGTCTCAAACAGAAGCGCCCAGCTTGGTGGCGTGATAAAGACGATAGTGCGTACATAGTTAGCCACACGTGAGAAGTCTCCGCGCTGGAGACTCGTCAGGCACGCCCGTGTCGGTTCCAGTTGAATCGAGGTGAACAAGATTTTGTTGATGTAGTTGAGATTGGCGAATCGCGAGTGTGTCAGCCTCAGAGTCTTGAGCAGGCGGTAATACTCTCTGCGGAGCAGGTAAGTTAGTTGGCACGCGAAATACGATATAGGGATGGAATCAAACCTGTAGTAATGTCGATGACGTCTTTCGACAGGTTCAATCACTGCGTTTCTAGTGATTAAAATAATAATTTCTAGTGGAAGGCGATAAAATCCACTATGCGACTGAGCTGGGGGGACTTGTGTGGCCATGTTAATAATAGGTAGTTGATGAAGAAACTCTAGGAGGGTGTTGAGAATGTAAGCAGAGGTTGTTCTTAAATCTTAGCGCTTGGTGGTCAAAGCATTGTCCAAAGGATTCCCAGCTTATGGACACTAAACATGTATATATAAATGTCAAGCATTACTCAGACGTCGCATCTAACTTTCGACATTTATTCTTGAGAAATCAGAATATGACTATGGAAACGACCCGACACGATAGAATTTTAGTCACTAAAGCAGATGCCAGTGACTGTATCAAGGTGCTCCATCATCAAGAGGCTCCTATATGTCGGTCTCAGAATCTACTATGGAGTAAGCCTTGCTAACAGGGGTGAGAGGACGGATCCTCTTTGCCGAGCTCAGCTGATGAAGAATTATAGTTGTGGGCAGGATGGATGGATGGTTTGAGGCCTGATTCTGAAAGCTGCAGTCAGCAAGTCCATTCGCCCATGTCTATCTAAATGCTGTACAACCACACAACCAGCCAATATTACCACCCACAGCGTTTCTACGCCTTCATCTGACGATATAATTGGTGTGGGCATGATGCTTCCTGTTAATCCCCAGTTGCGGCTCTGCTGAAATTTTGCTTTTTCTTCTCAAAGTAGTCTCGGCGTGAGAATGATACGGCAGCCTGATCAAGATGTCTCTGGCCTCGGGCGAAACATGGGGTATCTCAAGCGATATCTTGAAACGTTGTAAGGTTTGTGAAGCATGTCTCTTACTTGGGTTTATTAAAGAATATTTTATATTCCAGGCAAAATTAAGCAGAATCTAATTAGTTACCGTGCTATCCTCGGCTTGAGTAGTTTAGCCTTGTGCTATGTAAAGATATGCATATGCCTTCAAGCACATACGTCTTCTCTTCTTATATTGTGATGATAAATTCTCATCTCCGTAACCTCTCGGGGCTGAACTGTCCTATGCAGCCACTTATGCCACGTCAAGCAGGCTGTGACAAAATGGGATATTTGGGATTCTGGGAGTCATAATCATCGCAACCCTTGTTCTGTGAGCCGCAAGGCTTGCAATAAAATCCTCATTTTCCCCAGGGAAACTTGATAGTTCGGGAATCAAAGCACCTTCTTGAGAAAATAAGCCCTTCTCAACTATCTTTTCAGGATTCGATCGTCTGAGTTGAATCGTCATACATGGCAGACCAGCAGCAAGACAAAGACCCCATCAGTCAAGCTGTTGAACAGGCCAAGTCCCGAAGAGCCTACTGTTCTTTTGGAGATGATGGGCTCACAGCAACCGTCGACGCAGCTGGCTACTTGCTGCAAATGTCTCGTTATTTTCCGGACAAAAAGCACAAGACCGGGTTTTGCGTTGACGCTGCAAGCACACCTGAACCGTACCTTGTGGATTCTCGCATCAAGGATCTTTACTCTAGAGCTACAGCTCAGTACGATGATACCGTGATCGAACCTTTAGTCCATGTAAAATTCACCCCGTATGGTATACAACCCCCAACATTCACTCACGACCGCTGGCCAAACTTTACCATGAAAAGTCAAGAGGGTATCACTATGACGACAAAGTACTTGGTTTCTGGACATACGCTTTTCCAGACCTGGGAATTTGACTTCACTGGGTCAGAACTCCCTCCGGATCTTCCAAGGGTGACGGCCAAGAGTGATCTCCTTATCCGCAATCTTGACTTTGTCGATAAGTCAAATAGATTCAATGAACACTTGTCAGGTGATGAATCTTACGGGATTCATATTATAAAAGGAGGCCTGTTGCGCAGTCACAGGATTGATTTGGAAACTTCCATCACTCTGTTTGTGTCTGCGTTTTCCGACGACGAGTGCTTCAAGTTCGATGACAATTACCTGTTGATATGGAGCCCAGAAGCGGAAGCCAAATTTAGGAGAAGCTCGAGATTCACAATTACCTTTGCGTATACACTCGACTTGGTTTCTCTAAAAGACTTGCCCAACATGGCCCCCGTTCCCCCCGAGAGGCTCCAGCTGGCAAAGGAACGGCTTGACAGAACCCACTACGAGCCATTCAGCTTCACAGACAACTGCCACCTTGATAGGATTTTGAGGCGGAATTTGGAACATATCCTATCCGTGTGTAGCATTCCGGTTACTATTGAAGACGAGTCTGGGATCGCCCTCACGTGTGGTGATCTTGATAGTCATCGCATTGCAACTGCTGCGAGTTTGTGAGTAGATGAACGACACCCCCATTGGAACTTGTGCTAACAAATCAAGTCATTGCTTCCAGTTTCTTTTGAAGGCTCTGAGATGTTTCAAGAATCAGTATCCAAAAGCTTGTCAGTGTGCATCCTGGAACGCATCTTTGGACAAGCTATCAAGTGCGACTTTGAGCAAACCAACTGGCGGTCCCTCGACCGAACCAGCTGTTGGTCCTTCACAGGAGCCACATGAAGAGCTCTGCTATGTCTGCAGAATGCTATCGCGAATTCGAAAGACATGTCAAGGGCATTTAAAATGGCTTTTTAGGAAGACAGCAAGACCAAATGGCTCCTTTGCTCCCAACTATTGGATCGATGGTAGCGAAATCGAGAACAATGGCTATCTTCCTGAAAAATATCTTGTCGACACTCCGTTCCACATTATCAAGGCTGGAGACTTCTACAAGGAGTCTGAAGATATCGGAATCACTGTACATGAGGTCCAACATGTTGTCCATCGCTGGTTGAAAGACCTTGATGCGAGTAACAAAATGGGTTTGTACGCATTCCCTTGTTACAAAGAAGCGGCGCTCCGAAAGTTCTATTTCACTGATCATGCACTTATCTGGAGGACTGTCAAATCCGTTGAAGCTCTAGGCTTGCAGTCTCAATTACGTGTTTTTCCCGATGATGGTTCAAACAATAGACAAAGGGCAAGGTCCTATGATCCTATCGTCGTTCAGCAAAGTATACAAAAGAGGTTCACAACCGACAATCCCATCTCCAAGAAACGCATGCTTGCAGTTTCTCGCAGTCCAGCGCAAAGTCGCTTTCTTTTTCGCAACAAAGATACATCACTCTTCTATGCCATGAATCTTGGACTGTTTGACAAGCCTGGCGCGCAAAAGACGGCTTGTTGGGAAGACAGAGTGACTGGCGTTTGGAAAAACACAATAGAGTGCCAGATGCAACACGAAGACAACGATGACTCCGACTGGTATGAGCCACTACGGTTCGCCTTGGCTATTATTATGGCCAAGTACGGAAAACGCATGAATATGCGATCTTCAAACGATATGCGAACGCACTCTATATCTGTTTTACTACAAAGTTCTTATCCAAGTGGTCTATTTCCAGGAGCACTTGATGGTTATCACGAACCGCTTATGTACACAGATAGACGTATGCGCGATAACTACTGGGGCATTACATTCGAGATACCATATATTCTGTGGGAATATTATCCTTCACCTGACAGCTCAACGTCTTCAGTCGAGAGTCGAGAGCAGCCAAATACTTCCCAAGAAAGTAATGAGGCTTCTTTGTCGACAATTCCTCCCGAACTTTGGTTGTCTCTGAAGGGGACGATTGAGCAGCAGTTGAGTGGCAGGGCATCTGTTCACCCTTTCGTTTCTTTGATGAAAAGGTCGCATCCTTTCAACCCTGCGGTATATCAGGAGAACATAGTGGAACTCACCGATGAATGGCTTTACAATAAGCCATCTTTCTTTTGCAATCAATCGATACATTATGGTGAGGAAAGTCTGCTTCGATCTCCAGAAGCAGAAACTACAGGCCCGGATCCAGAGGTTTTTGGCGTTGTGATCGATGTTCCCAAGTCTGATCACTCCAAGAGGCGATCCAAAACCTCAAGAAATAACATGTTTCCCAGAATGTTAAAGACAAGAGAAGACGTGAGGGGAGTGATGCGAGAGGGTCGAACCCCAGAAATGGCCAAGAAGAGATTCTGGTGGTTTCACTCCGCGGGTCCAAGCATGAATATGAGCGATATGTGTCTTCTCACATTACCCTCCTCACCTTCTCCGTCGCCACTATCTTTCCCTTCAGCTCAAGACAAGCCCAGTGCGTTTATCGATCGGCATGAGACTTTTGGAAAGTTCTTCTTCGGAGATACCGTGCCAGCTCTCAACACATGGTTGACTGAACTTCATCTGTCCTTCTTTGCGCTCATGGACCAACATTCGAGCCATGATTGCAATGCGAATGAAAATGGGGTAACAACCCATCGCCTCCCAGCATCTGCAAAAGGTGAAAAGGGTAGATTACTGCACATGGTTGCCATGAGCTTCCGGTTCGAAGGTGATTTTTTCGACCGTTACTGGACATGCCATCTACTAGAAACCGATCCATCAAGTGAATTGAAGGCTGGTCAGGCCGAGTCTTCCATGACGGATTTCCTTCAAACAGGATCTATTGAAACTGGCTGGAATCCTACATCGCGAGGACAAACGGAGTCACTAAGGCTCAATGAAGTTGATCGGGCAAAGTCACCTTGGCGCCAACGCAGAGTTCTGGAACTATTTTTGTTCAGGCGAGTGACAAATCAAATGCACATTCAAGCGACCAAGATTTTGGGAGAGGCCAAGTGTGTTATCCAGCGGAAAGCCGGCAAGGATGGCAGTAAGCCTATCGAAGACGACCCTGACAAAATGCTCTATCGAGACTTGATCAGAGCCAACAAGCGATATCAGAAGGTTCAGGGGATCCTGCAGGCTGTAGAAGGGGACCTGACTGAGAACATGACCAAGATCGACTTATGGCAGAATCGTGAACAAGAACGACAGACAGAAAGGCCACGATGGACATCCAATGATGAGAGCCGGTACCGGAGTGTCATATCCAAGTTCACTATTTCGAACAACCGCAACGTCCAAGACCTAGAACTCATTCACACCAAAATCGCAAACTATAATGAGTTGCTATCAAAGAAACTCAAGGTCATACGGACTGCTATTGAACAAAAACGTGCCCGTGAGATACAGGTCTTCACCTACGTGACAGTCGTCTTTCTTCCTCTGGGCTTTGCAACTGGGGTATTCAGCATGAGCACTGCACCACCAAAACTCACCGTGGTCTACATGTTCGCAACAGCAGGAGTGCTTTTCACCATAATCCTGGGGTCTATCTTCTTGGTGGAAATCATAACTTTCCTCAAGACCCTGCCTGTACGGCGGTCCAACTTTGTGGACTACTCAAGTGCTATCAGCTCACTACCCGCACAGCTGTGGTTGAAGCTGGGTAACTTTGGAGGCTCAAGAGATGAGACAATGAAGGAGCGGGAATTGGTGTAAATGATTTCAGACTGTGGTTGCTTTATGAGAATCGATTGAGATGGGTTCTAGGGTAGATGGTGAGTAAACATTCTTGAAGGACAATCAATGACGAATGCGCCGATTTGCTAAATATTTTAACTCGGATACAAATTTGGTCAATTAAATGAATTATTAGGACCTGATGTGCTACTAAACTGTATTTTTACTTGCGGTAACTGGGTGTTTGTTGAACATATAGTGTTGATCTCGGAATGCGAATAGCTTCATAAATCAGACATCACAAACGGGAGCCAACAACTGCCTAGCATTAACATTGCAATTGGGGAACAACGGCGCCCAGAGGGCCAGTTAAAGGCTTCCGGTTCAATTTGCAATATAAAAACCGACTCAAGTTCACTGAGCCTTGTTTCAGTATGGGCAACGCATGTATCACAAGAATGGTGGGTATGAGATCCCTTCACGCATATCACCAAGCAAGAGGACATCGAGGCGACGTCACACTTGAGAGTATCCTTGCATTCCGCATGCATGACATCGCACAACAAACAGTCAATCACATTTCAAGCAAATTACAAAGGAACAAGAGTATGTTTGTCAATGACGTGTGTTCATCAAACGTCGTCCGATTGAATTTTGGAATTTCTCAGACTCATAATCCCAAATGTTTTCATCCCATCCATTTTTTGAATGCTGCTATCATAACCGGACGCCATCCCAGACAAGCCTAATCCATCTAAGCCTTAGGGGCAGTAGGGACAATCTTCTTGCCGTCCTTGTTGTAGCGAACACGAGGAGGGGGGGCACGGTTGCGTCGGCCAACGACGGATCGGACACTGTGATATTCATGTCAGCTTCGGGGTTCGGTAGGGAAACGTACTGGAGTGTTCAACAACTGCGCTGGAGGGCAGTGTTTCAAATGGTACTTCCAAGGCTCATCTGAAGCACATACGCAACCAGGGCGCAGTCGTCACACTCCAAAGGAGGACAACGTACCGGACAATCTTGCCGTGAATGGCGCAAGAGACGCAGTACTGCAGCTTCAGGTACATCTTGGGAACGGTGTACTCCGCGAAGACGGAGGCATCCGAGATGTCACCTGTGAATAATTGTAAGCGAATGTTCGAAAAGAGGCGAGGTGAGTGTCAGAACGTACGAATAGCAGCAGACTCAACCATGTTGCGGATGGTGAATCTCTTGATGGCCTTGTCCTTGGGGGTGCATCGCGAGCAGTTGCTGCATCGGATGGGCTTGACGTGGCCGCGGCCCTTCTTGTTTCGGCCGCTAAAAGCTTGTTAGCATTGGAGTTCTCGAGGTATGCCAGAGCCTTTCAATCGTTGTCGAACATCGCGACGCGGGCAGTGTTCGTCTTGTCGGCGACAGTGTGCGATGCGATGCGATGCGATTGTAGGCGGGCGAGAGGAGGGGAGTCGTACTTGTTCTTTCTCTTCTTGACCATTTTGACGGTTGCTGTTGGTTGTTAATTCTCGGGTCCACGCAAGTGAAGAAGAAAGGAAGAGAAGAAGAAGAGACTCACGAAAATGTGCGGTTGTCGAAAAGGGTCGTGACGATCGGCGAAAGATTGGTGGGCTTGAGATAGGGCTCCAACTGTTGCGGAAGCGTTGGTTTGGTCAAAGCTCCACCCGCACAGAGCGAGGGGCAAGGGCCGCACCAGCGAAAACCCTAGGTCATGTGACCCCACTTTCTCGGGTGGTTTGCTCAATTTCTCAGCGGGCGCGGCCCTCCACCAAAAGTCGATCTTCTTCAACCCGTTCGCACCATCTGAAGATTGCTTAGGAAGGCAATAGTCTTATTGTCGAGGTACGTCTGAAAGATGCTGCAAATACACATTCCCGCCTCTGCGGTGAGGGCTTCATTGCCTTTCACTTGAGAATTGTTTTTCTATTGTCGCAATTCAATTCTCCTCTGCTCTGCTCTGCGCGCACACTCGACGCTTCGACTTTGAGCCTCCGTTCATCTTCGAAAACTCGAGACACCGCATTGCACCGCACCGCACGCGGGACACAACCAGCAGCCGCAATATCTCTTCGAACCTGGATTCTAACCGTCTCAGTTAGGCAAGATGCAGATTTTCGTCAAGACCCTGACGGGGAAGACTATCACCCTCGAGGTGGAGTCTTCCGACACCATCGACAACGTCAAGTCCAAGATCCAGGACAAGGAGGGCATCCCCCCTGACCAGCAGCGACTTATCTTTGCTGGTAAGCAGCTCGAGGATGGCCGCACCCTGAGCGACTACAACATCCAGAAGGAGTCCACCCTCCACCTGGTCCTCCGCCTCCGTGGTGGTATGGCCAAGAAGCGCAAGAAGAAGGTCTACACCACCCCCAAGAAGATCAAGCACAAGCGCAAGAAGACCAAGCTGGCTGTCCTCAAGTACTACAAGGTCGACTCTGATGGCAAGATCGAGCGACTTCGACGCGAGTGCCCCAGCGACACTGTAAGCATGACCCTCAATACTTTTGCCACTCAACCCGAAACTGACTCTCCTCTTAGTGCGGCGCTGGTGTCTTCATGGCTGCCATGCAGGACCGCCAGTACTGCGGTCGCTGCCATCTCACCTACGTCTTCGACAAGCAATAAATGCATGACCAAGGAAATTGATTGGGATTGATGACGGAACGGATATGGGTGCCAAAAATGGGCGTTGAAGGGCTGTATAGCATAAGCACATCCGGTTTCTGAGATAATGCATGCTTGATTGAGATGACAAACTTGATACCAACTACTCTTCTTTGTGAACTGTGATTTGTGATGTGTCCACGACCATGTATGTATGTGCTTGTCATGATTTGCCACATGAAGCACCAAATTGTACGCTCCAATAGCTTCCATCAACGCACCCTTATGCATGCTGTTGTTGCGACACTAGCTGAAATTCCCAAGACTTTCCTAATCGCTCATTCATATCAATCCTTATCGATTGAATTTCGCAGCCTCGCATGAATTTCCTCGTGTCCACTGGTGAAAGTCTCTTCTCGCCAGAGCCTTGTTTGCCCTGGTGGGGCATCCTCTCAACACCACACAATCAACCATGAAGGAGTGGAGAGCAGTAGAGCTGGTTAGACTGCAGCAGTGGAATACGTGCTGAATGGCTAATGATTAGTCATTTTGGAACGAGGCTGCCCTCTTCTACCTCCACTTGATCGATGTTGTCTTCACGCATGTCCATCGCCAACATTCACAATCACAATCATGCCCAGTCTTCAGTGAATTGTGTGTTTTTGTAAACTAAAGGTATGCCCTCGTAGTGAAAAACAGTTTTACAATCAAGCCAAATGCCCTCAAACGCCCAAAAGCCATAAGCCAGATCAGATCCTACAAAAACTCCTCAAACAGTTGCGCAAGGGCCCTGGGATACCACTCTCCCACACGCCACCCGTCGCTTCTCCTGCTCCGTCCATGACGGCGCTTCTGCAGTGTACAGCTCTGGTTGAAGCGACCCATGTGCCTTGCCTGTCTCCTCGCGCGAGTTGATGTCGTGTGATGAGATGCCTGCTTGGCGGGAGATCATGGCCAATTACCAGAATCCGACTACCCTTGCGCAACGTCTATCATGACTGAAGATGCATCTCCCGTAATCCTCGTTTCTGAAACGTCAAACCTTTGGAAGAGCTCTACTCGTCATCCGCAGCCTTGGACTTTCTCTTCTTCTTCTTTTTCTTCTCGCCGTCGACATCCTTCATGACGGTATCCGCCTCCTCGTCCCTCTTGCGCTTCTCCTTCTTGTCCTTCTTCTCTTTCTTATCCTTCTTTTCCTTCTTGTCCTTCTTGGACTTCTTGGACTCGGGCTCAGGGGCATCGGCCATCTCCTCGTCAGAGCCAGCGTCACCGTCGTCCATGATGTCCATAACACCCTTCTATAGAAATAGTTAGCATTGATCAGCGATTCCACATCAAACTCCACGTACCATAACCTCGGAGTTCTTGGCAGGCTTCTTGCCGGTGGCGTAGAACTCTAATCGGTCCTCGACCTGCTGCTTAAGGGCCTCACCGAAGCGAGTTGAGGGCTCCTCGGAGAAGTTGTCGATACGACTGGCCATACTGCACTTGTTGGCGAGGTATCGAGAGATGCGACCCTTGTTCTTGGGGCCAGCCTTGCCAATGAAGCTGCTGTGGTAGATGAGACCGTACTTGGGGGTGTTGCTCTTGGTCTTGAGAGCCCGGAAGAGAGCCTTCTCGGCACCGAGAATCTGGAGAGTAGAGGCAGGGTACTTGGAGAGGTTGGTCAAAGAACCAGCGTGAGAGATGAGGCGGGCGGCAACGGGAGTGCCAATGAGAGTCTGCAGGTTGGGGGCGATGTCGGACATCTTCTTCTCGAGGTAGGCAGAGGTGGACTTGCGGTTGTCGGCCTGCTTGACGACGGCCTCGGCGAAGCCATGGACAATCTCGAGATCGGCAGCAGAGATGTCGAGACCCATGGAGACCTTGGCGGCGTCAATGATGGCCTGGGCCTTCTCGCCATCCTCACTGACAAGGGCAGCAATGTCGTGGAGCTTGTCATCGTTCAAGCTCTTCTTGTCGCCAATGGCCAGAACAAGCTTGCAGTAAGTGTAGTTGTCGGAGACAATCTTGATGAGCTCGGGGAAGTGCCAGCCGTACCACTCGCGAACGCGCATAAAGAACTGGTTGACACCCTTGTCCTGGAAGTCGATGGTTGCGCTAGCCTGGATAATGTGGTTGTCGTTGCGGGTGACGCTGAACTTGACCTTGGCGCGGGAGTAGGCGTGACCCATACCCAGACCAGCCTTCTCAACATCGCCGTACTTGAGACCACCGAGGAGCTTGTCGGCGTGCAGTCGGATACCGCGAATAACGTCGCCGACGATGTCAGAGGTATCGGCAGTCTCGCACTCGAGGCCGGGGAAGATGCCCTTGATGGAGCCAGCAAGGTTCTTCTCGGAAACACCAAGGACAACCTTGGTCTTCTTGCCGCTTGTCTGGGGGAGGTTCAATTCGAGGACAGACTTGAGGTAGTCCGAGACGATACCCTCAGTGACGAGGTTGATGTTCTCGAGAGCCTCGACGTGACCCCTTGGCAGTGTCAGTTATCGCGCATCCATCAGCATCACGGATCCGAGTCAAAAAATACCTGAAAGGGCTGAAGTTGGTCAGCTTGACCATCTTGCCGAACTTGGCGAGGTCGTTGACGGCGGCCTGAGTCTCCTTCAACTTCAAACCCACCGCATCCTGCTGATGCACCACCTTGAAGAGGGCATAGCCCACGGGGGATTCGTAGAGAGCGTAGTCGATGTGCGACATGTTGTCGTTCCCTGCCGGTGTCGCAATTGGGAATGATTCCGCGTCGAATGGGTTTGGTGATGGATGGCTCGAGACTTAAGATTTTCACACTTTTTTTCGAGGTGGAAATTTTCTGGCAGCTTGCGCACGGGCCATTTGAGGCTGGTGTGGCTAGTGTATGGTCACGTGTAACCCATGGTCAATTTGTTTCAGTTCAGTTGAGTTCAGCATGGACAGACGATATGATACCGTCTAGATTTAAATTCAAAAGTTTTTTTTATTCATTCATTCTCAAGGCCGTTATTGGTTCATACTAATCATTTCCTTATTTGTTCCAGCAAGATAACATCGACCCAAACCATCAATCAACTCTCATCTTACTCTTGACCCACCAAATCCACTTTGCCTCAATTGTTCGGGAACCCATCTCGCAGGTTGTCATACTTTGTCGCAGGATACTCAATGCAGTTGTGCTGTCTCATGAGCGCTCCCTGTCCTCCAAATCCATTCACAACCGTTGTGATCAAGCTCAGCTGACCCTCTTTATCCGAGCTGCTCTCCCACCACATGGCGCCTCCAAGATGCCACTTCTTGACATACTCGGCCTTGTCCCAGGCAACTCGAGGCGTGTCGTAAGTGACCATCATTCGCGTCTGGGGGTTGTAGCAGTAGCTTGCACAGCAACTCCTATCACCGTACTCTTGCGCGCCTTCGAGGGGAAGTTTCTTGTAGTCGTAGACTCCCGCCTCCCAGGTACCCTCGCCAATGCCTTGGTAAGGTCGGCCAGGGCCGTCGGTGTTCTGGAAGGCTCGGCCATAAAGTGGCATGCCGAGGACAAGTTTCCCGGGGTGGACACCGCTGCGAACGTAGAAATCGATGGCGGCGGCTGTAGAGAAGGGAGTTGATCCGGGGTTATCATGAGATGGGTACAGGTTCGACTGATGACCAGCAACCTGGTCCCAAGAACCGGCATAGTCGTAAGCCATAAGGTTCCAGAAGTCAAGGTATCGATCCATTCCGCGGACATCGAGCTTCTGGAAGTTTTGGGCACCAGCCGGACACGCGACAGTCAACTCAAAGTGATAAGGCCGGCTCAGAGTGCGCGCGTAAGCATCCATCTCACGCCGAACCGCGGCAAGTAGGTCAACGAAGTCTCTAGCCTCATTGGCATTTTGGGGATACTCCCAATCAATGTCGATACCGTCAAAGCCGAGGTTTTTGAGAATATCGACGCAGCTTTTGGCAAAGGTATCGCGTCCTTGGGGAGTGCTAGCGGGGCCCTTGAAGTTGCTGCTGTAGGTCCATCCTCCGACACTGAGAAGAACCTTGAGATTTCGGTTGCGTCTCTTGAGAAGGTTGAGCTGCTTCATGCAGCCGTATAAATTGTTGCCGACATCGTTCCAGGAATCGCCATCCCAGTGAATGTCAGTATCAGCCCACGAGTCGGTGAGATGGCTGAGGATGTTAGCTAGGGTGTTTCCTGGGATTAAACTGCAACCTACACTTCGCCAGTGTCACTACGAACGTTGGCAAATGAGTAAAGAACGTGTGTAAGATTCTCTACGGGGAGATCCTGAGGACGATGTTTTCGGCCATAAATGGCCCTGGTTTTGTTTGTTAGCTGATGATCTCATAGCTGAGGATACAGGGTAGCTACCAGTTGACAAAGTAAGCGACGGTGCGGAAACCTTCAGGACCGCCACCCATTTTGACAGAAGTGGTATGCGTAAATTTATTTGATAAGAATACTGCAATTAATGCAGCAAAAAGAGAGCTTATAAGTAAAAGGCTTGACCAGGTACAATTCCCAAGCCGTGGTCTTGGTTGCCTCTGGGGAATGTCCGTGATGATGATAGAGGGGCAGAAGGTGGGGATTCACTTCAGCTGCAGTTTATGAACTAAAAGTATGGAGTATGGAGGATGAATAACAGAGGGAGAGAGTGATGAATATATTCAAGGTCTAGTTACAGTAGTAGCAAACACCGTCAGATATAAGAAACGTGGAGGCATCCAAGCCTTTTCTCTTACTCAGCAGCCATGGCTTCTTCACATCCAATATCCAGCTTCCAATCCATGTTTTGCGTCGTCATCTGCGGCTTGATCGGGGTCTAAGCGGCCAAGCGTGGCGGTGCTCAAACGTGGCAATGCTGTGATCTGCATGAACAACACAACACGGTATTGGCATTGGCAGCTTGGCGGCTAAAATACTTCAGTATCTGACTGCTGCTAATGAAATGAAGAATATTCTATCTCTATGTATGTGATTACACGCTCCAGAATTAAAACACAAACAGGAAATCTTCATTCTCCAAATCCGTGATATCCCCAAACCCTTTATCTTCATCTTTCCGATCCATCCTGTCTCCCTCCACGTCTTCAGATTGCGATACTCTATCGTCCTCATCTTCTGTCGCTTCGCGGAGTGTACCTCCACGCAATGTCCTCTCCATATGTTCTATCCTCTCTGCTTCCTCCGCAGTTTCGAGACTTCGATCCACCAGCACCGCATTCTTTCCAAGCGCGACTCTGCGCTGACTGTGGAGCCGATTTAGCCGCGCAAGATGTAGAGATGTCACCACAACGAGAGCGATCACGACCATGTACAGCGCGAGATTGGCGCGAAGACCGCGGCCATATGCTGGTGCTTCGTCGGGAGAGTATAGTAGGGGACCGACAATGTTACCAGCGGAGGAGCTGATGAAGATGAGAGCCGATGTGGACTTGCGTTTCGTGTCGCCGGCTGTGTTTTGTGATGACCATGAGTAGATCAACGGTGCTAACTCTCGTCAGAACAAATGTGCACAAGATATGAGAGGGTACTTACTGATTCCGGTAAACGTGCACAAGCAGAAATATCCAGCTAGCAAGACGCCCTTATTGTCAAGATTGTGCGCAAAGTGCAAGAGTATTGCACATCCAATGATGGGAGGAATACACAACATAACAATAACCGGGCCTTTGAGCTTCCATCTCATCGATATGTAAGCACTACCCGAGACAGCGATGATGTGCGAGATTCCAACTGGCACGTTGAACAACATGGTCTCGAAGGGATCCGATACGAAGGACTTGATGATCAGAGGGCCGAATGTCGAGATGCCGTTGGAGGGAACCGAGATGCAAAAGATCATGGCAACCCAACACCAAGTCTTGAGGTCTTTCAATGCTTCGATGACATGAGACATCCTCCACTCGCGAGACATGACGCCCATCTGGTTGTTGCGAAGACGTTCAATCGCAATGATCTTGTCTTCGTCGCTGAGAAACTTGGCCTCGGTGGGTGAGTCTGGCATCCAGAAGAACATGACAAAGGCGACTCCAACAGTGATGACACCAAAGAAGAGAAAAATGATCTAAATGTGTTAGGAAAACAACGTTTGAAGATCAGTTCTGACATACCTGATAAGGCTTCATCTTGGAATCAATGCTTGCCAGACCGTAAGTTACGAGACTACCAAGCTGTTGACAATATTAGCTTCTGACCACAACAACACAAGAGCATGCATACACACCACCCAAGTCATCCCATTCATACAATACCACGATCCAATTCTCAACGTCTGCTCTCTTCAAAACATTAGAAACAGCTCATACTGTCAGACATCAAGCATACCTTCTCCTCCACCACATCTGTGTGATCGCAATAAAACTCGGTCCAATGCTAGCTTCAAAAGCACCCAAAAAGAAGCGCGCAATCATCAACGACCGGAAATCGCTCGCCCAAGTCATGAGAACAAGTGTAACTCCCCACCCCAGCACCATGGCGCTCGTGAGTTTGCCGATGGGTAACTTGACCAGAGCCAGGGCGAGAGGCGGCTGCATGATCAGCTGGGCCAGAAACACAATACTGCCGAGCCATGAGTACTGATCGCCTTCAAGATTCGTGTCTTCGATGAGTCCGAATATTGAAGCATATGATAATGTTGCTTTGTCTAAAGCCTGGAGGAAATACACCGAGAGCATCAGAGGGAGGAGCGCAAGGTCGATGCGACGCAGAATTCGGGCGTCATCAGCCGGTGAAATGTAGATATGCTCATCTGGAGAACGACCCATCTTGATGAGCAACATCGCAGCAGCATCACGATAATTCTCAGACCGCGCATCTTGACCATCCATGGTGTTTTCCACCTCGTCGCCAGTGTCATTGCGTGGAAGAGGCTGGTACTCTCCGCGGACGGACATGCCTGCTTTATACGAGCGGTTGAAAAGCCTCCGCAACATGTTTATGCTCTGAGCCCCGATGGGCGAGACTTTATTTGTTTATCGTATCGTGTAAGTCGAGGTGAGAGGTTTGATGGAACAGCAAGTTGAAGAATGACGTCGGTGTGTTAGAGAATTAGGGGCCTTTTAGTGAGCGCGTCCCCTGCAAGTCGCCCTGTAATTCTGATGGATGGTCGGGTGTCCAGCCCACGTGGGGATCACACACCAATTCAACCGGTGTCAAACTTAGCTCACATCAACACCAACACCGAATATCCGGTTGATGAGTGGGAGAACCTTATTAAGGAAGAAGCAGATGTTTCGATATGAAGGAACGTAAAATTTCGTGTAACCAGGTTCATCAAGACTGCACTCTTGGCCCAGCCACCCGTATGCTTCTCGGCCACTTCTTACTGTTGATACTAGATATGCCCAAGTAGGGACGATAGTTATTGTTGAACATGAATACTTCTTTTTGCTCTTCCAATGTCAAAACTTGCCGAAACTCAAGATCAATGGAATTGGTGTTTCGAAAACCCGATTGACCATTGTATAGACATGATCGGCATAGAGTCTCAATATGCCGAGGACAGTTGGGGTAGATAATAACCTGACATGTTGGGGTATCGTTCATCTGCACCCTCCACAACTCATGATAATCAGACAAATGCGCAGCTCAACTTCAAGTTTCTCTCTATACCCAATCGTTGATACCACCACTGATCAACAATCTCGGAGATTTACCAGTCGCAACTTTCAACTATCACTACCGACTTGATTGCCACAATGTCACGAGCGGTTACACGCTGCTTCAAGCGCCTCGGGCGCCCTGTCTCCCATACCAGACAAACATTCGTCTCCACAGCCACACATAAAAGACATCTTATGAGCATGGCTGGCTTCACGGAAAACCAGCTCATGGTCCGAGAAGCTGTGAGCCAGGTCTGTTCCGAGTTTCCCAACACCTACTGGCAAGAACATGACCAGAACGAAACAGACCCCAAGGAGTTCCACGCTGCTCTTGCAAAGGCTGGGTGGCTGGGCATTGCTCTTCCTGAATTCCTGGGAGGTTCTGGTCTGGGTATCTCTGAGGCAACCATGATGATGCAGACTATCACCGAGTCGGGCGCCGGTATGGCCGGGGCGCAGAGTATACATGCAAATGTCTACGCGACGCAACCTCTCGCCAAGTTCGGGTCCAAGGAACAATTGGAAACGACAATTCCAAAGATCGTATCAGGAGAGTACCGCGTGTGTTTTGGTGTTACAGAACCCAACGCTGGTCTCGATACGCTTCGTCTGGAAACAACAGCAAAACAAAACCAAGACGGATCTTTCAGTGTAACTGGCCAGAAGATCTGGATAACCTGCGCTCAGGTTGCTTCCAAGATGATCCTACTCGCTCGAACAACACCGATAGATCAAGTCAAAAAGCCAAGCGAGGGTCTCTCACTGTTCTGCATTGACCTCGATCGCAGCCAACCAGGGCTCGAAATGCGAAGGATCAAGAAGATGGGCGGCCGGGCCGTTGACGCCAATGAGGTATTCTTCGACAACTATCACATCCCATCATCATCACTCATAGGCGAGAAAGACAAGGGCTTCAAGATGATTCTCCACGGTATGAATGCTGAGCGCTGTCTGTTGGCTGGTGAAGCCCTCGGTCTCGGATACGCAGCGCTCTCCAAAGCGAGTGAATACGCCCGTACGCGAGTTGTGTTTCAGCGACAGATTGGCATGAATCAAGCCATTGCGCATCCCTTGGCCGATGCATATATGAAGCTCGAGGGTGCTAAGTTGGCAACGTACCATGCTGCAAGGCTCTATGATCAGAGCAGGACGGATGATTCTGTGAGACAGGATGATATTGGCGTTGCAGCGAATAGTGCAAAGTACATGGCCGCTGAAGCAGCGTTTACAGCCTGTGAGAGAGCGGTCTTGACGCATGGTGGGATGGGATATGCGATGGAGTATGATGTTGAGAGGTGGTTCCGTGAGTGTCTGGTCCCGAAGATTGCGCCTGTCAGCAGGGAAATGATATTGAACTATATCAGTGAGAAGGTGCTTGAGTTACCCAGAAGTTATTGAGTGCCTGAGCGTGGACTTAGGTACATTGTCTATAAACGGGGTAGACTTCATGAGATTCAAATGGACTTTTACTATTTCCAACGTCTAGATAAACACCATATATGTTACATCAAATCACAAACACTCCTTTTAAGCCGAAATCTGAGACTTAACCCACTTTTCAAGACCGCCACGAGCAATGATCTCTTGCACGTTAGCAGGCAACTCACCAACCTTCTGCTCCCACGAAGAACCATCCTTCTCAGTGATGACAACCTTAGAACGACGAACATCCCAGACAAGTTTCCAGCCAGTGCGGCGTGTCAAAGGCTTCTCGGTGTCGTTCTTGTATGTCTCGCGGAGACGCTCAATAAGGCGGGGGACCTCGACACCCATGAGAGCGTTGTTAATGCTGTTTCGGCTGAAGATGTTTCCGAAGCTACCAGAGACGACGAGAGGAATCTGCTTGGCGAGAATAGAAGTCGCGGCTTGCTCTCTTGAGGAACCGCATCCGAAGTTGAAGCCTGTGACGAGGATATCGCCAGACTTGGCGATCTTGCCGAACTCGGTGTCGTAGTTCTCCATGCAGACTTCGGCCATCTTCTCGGTTGATACGTTATCCTGGTAAGTGTACTTGCCTGCCTAGCCGTTAGTTCAGATGTAAAAAGGGATGCAAGCTTGACTTACCGGGATAGATGCCATCAGTGTTAATGTTATCGTTATCGCAGAAGACAATCTCGCCCTCAATCTTTTCAGGGAAACCGGGGAGAATCTCAGTCAAAGACTCTTCCTCAGTCGCAGGAGCAGAGCTTGTTTCCTCAGCGGCACCCTCGGCCTTCTCAGCAGCAGCAATCAAGGCATCGGCCTCGTTAATGATCTTGTCAAGAGCATCCTCAATGGACAAAGCCTTGTCAGCGACATAGTCACCGCTTCCCTCACCAATGATGACCTTCTCAACACCCTCGGGCTTCTGGTACCAGCCAGGACCAGCGATCTTACCTTGAAGAGCACTGGCAGCAACGACTTCAGGACTGGAGAGGTAAGCCTTGGCGTCTGGGGAGCCCATGCGGCCCTTCAATTTGTTAGCTTGGCACATATACTTGAACAGAGCTGCATACCTTGAAGTTACGGTTGCTGGCGCTGATACCAACTTCACCAGGCTCGAGAAGACCCGTTCCCTACACTATTAGCACACGTTTTCCATCCAAGAGAAAAGAACTTACAAGACCGATACATGGGCCACAACCAGATGGTAACGCCTGGGCGCCAGCATCAAGCAGAACTTGCCAGTCACCAGCCTCCTCAGCAATCTGCTGCTCAAGAATGGAAGCAGCAGCGATGTAGAACTTCACACCGGGGGCGATCTTGGCAGGCTTGCCCTCCTTGGCCGCCTCACGGAAAACACGGGCAGCAGCAGCGATATCAGAAGCGCGAGAGTTGGTGCAAGAGACGAGGTAGGCCTTGTCCACGGGGATGTTCTCAGCCTCGAGGTTCTTGAGAGGAGTAGCAATCTTGACCGAGTTGGGGCCAGAGACGATTGGAGACAGAGTTGACAGGTTGAGATAGAGCTCCTTGGCGTATGTGGCACCGGGGTCAGCAGACAATCGGTTTTGCTCTAGCTCGTCAATTCGCTTGTGGTTGATGCGATCCTTGGAGGGACCGTCGAACATGGCATTTGTGGTGGCCTTACCACGGTACCACGAGATGAGCATGTCGTCAACAGGAAAGACACCGGCCAGCGCGCCCCATTCAGTTGTCATGTTGCTGATTGTCATGCGGTCGTCGATAGGGAGGCTCTCGCCACCAGCAAACTCGATAGCGTGGTTCAACACTTGATCATCTCGGAAGAGACCGCAAAGAGCAATAATGACATCCTTTCCAGTCACACCTGGGGGGAGAATACCAGTAAAGGTCACCTTAGCGACAGGAGGGACCTGCCACCAGGTTTGTCCAGTAGCCCAGATAGAAGCGGCATCAGTACGAACGACAGCTGTTCCGAGGCATCCAATACCGCCATAATGATTCGAATGAGAATCCGACGCGACGGAAACTGTTCCTGGCCAAGCATAACCTATATGACTATCAGCGTCCTGCTTCGTTACTCGAGCCTCAGTGTCCTTACCTTCCTCAACCATGATTTGATGTCCAATACCCCTACCAGCAGGATAGTGGGTGACGCCGTGCTTCTCAGAAAACTCATTAATAAGAGAATACTTCTTCAGATTCGATTCTGTCTTGTTTTGTACGTCATGATCAAGCGTGAATACTTTTTTTTGAAGGTTAGCGTCCGTATCATCATCCGTTTTGAGGTCCTCAGACAAGACACAAAGGAACTCAATCCAACGTCCTTCGACATAGTAACTCACCAAGTTGACGGTTATTGTGAATCTTGGAAGCACCAATTTCCATAAACTTCTTGGCAATGGGCCATGTGTTGTCGTGTGACATGCAATGTTGCGGCGAAAGAGTTATATAATCTCCAGCCTTGATCTTCTTGCCAGGAGCGAGACCAACGGCATGCTTCTGGGCAATCTTCTCGATAAGAGTCTGGGGGTTCTCTACTACGGGTGCACGCTGGTACTGGAAGGCCGAGGGAGTAGGAGCATTCTCAAGTTGAGAGTGAAAAGCGTACTGTCGTCGTGGACTTGGAGATGTGTAGGCGCGGTATTGGGATGCGGCGACGGCGAGGGATCGAGAGCGGGAGGTCAGAGCGCGGGACTGTAGCCGCGCGACAGCGACAGCATTGAGAGCAACAGCTCTCCTCTGCATATTAAAGAGTCAGTAAAGGTTCTGGAAAGTTGAAGGTGACTGGCGGGGAATATTATTCCCCGCCCATGGCAGTCATCTGTCGACAGGATTCAATGGAGTAATCACATACAAAAGCAACCATTATGAAGGGCGAGTTTCAGGACCAAGAGCAAGTACCATACCAGAAATTTAATTCTGGACCGGGAAAGCGACAATGTCGAGTGGATGACAAGAGAGCGAGTTTTAGATTGGGGATAGCTTCATCTTCTTTTGCGAAGCCGGCCTCGGAGATGGGTCACAAAAAATTCCTGGGGAAAGTTGACGGAATAATAATGGGTACGACATGATTGGTCGGAGATTGAATCCCCTTTACCCGGAAGTTGACCGCCTGCCGAAAGTGGAGCCGGCATTTGGAGAGTCTCATCTTCAATTCAGCGACTGACATTGATACACCAGATTATTGGAGTTGAATGGATTATTTAATGTAATCTAATTGAATTATGCTATTCAGTTCATATGTATCAGGTTATCATAAAATTACCAAGAGCCAATGGGCTATGTGTATGGCAGCATTTCTGTTGTCGTCGTGGTCGCATGAGCAGCATAACAAGCAACAGCAATTGATTGACCATAAAGACAAGAAGACTTTATCGTGAAAGAAAAAAGAACATGTTTACTCCTCAAACATAATGTCTCGGATCGAGACGAAATATCGGCAACTTGATCATTTGGCCGATCACCAAGTTCATATACAACTTCCCCTCCTCCAAACTTCACCCCGCATATCACTTACACATCCTCATCATGTCACGCCTCGGTAATCTCAAGGCCACTGCCTCGGACGCAGCATCCCACTTACTAGAAACCTTCTCCAACAAGTCCGTTGTTCGTCGTCAATTGATTGATGCGAATCAACTACAAAAACTAGCCCTCACACTTAACAGACCAAGTCTCAATGGCATTGATGTATCTGAGCAGCCACCCGTTGAAGGAACACCTTTACCCCCAGGCTATCATCTTGTATACTTCACTCCTAACAGTACAGAGAAGGAACTTGGCTCCGATGGAACTGATACGACGTTCAATGCCTCTGCACCTTTTACGAGGAGGATGTGGGCGGGGGGTAAGATGACATGGGCTAGTGACGTATCGCTCAGTGTGGGTGATCAGGTTGAAGAGAGGACGAAACTCCTAAGTGCAGCGCCTAAGAAGAGTCGATCAGCTGGGGAGATGGTCTTGGTAGAGGTTGAGAAGGAGTTTTGGGGACCGAAGGGATTGGCGTTGACGGATCGTCGGTCTTGGGTGTTTAGGCCAGAGATTGATCCAGGTACTGTGAAGGAGGTGCCAAAGCCCCTCGGGGACACTATCCGTGGTCCGTCATCGGTCAAAGATCTAGATATCAAGAGCGAAGGTATGCACACCTGAAGGTGAGGCAGACGCCAACTAACAGAACCCAGGGTATCCCATTAGAGAACTACGATGGTCTCCAGTTGGTCTATTCAGATTCTCAGCCCTGACGTTCAACGGCCACATGATACACTACAATCAAGACTGGACTCGGAATGTCGAAGGCCATCCGGCTGAGGTCGTTCACGGACCTCTCAACCTTATTAACCTCCTGGACTACTGGCGAGACATCCATGGTAATGGCCAAAGTCCAAGGGGCATTACATATAGGGCTCTATCACCTTTGTATGCTGGCCAAACATACAATATTCGGACCTCAGCCACCCAAGAGGCGGAAAGCAATACAACGTGGGATGTTCTTGTTGAGAAGGATGGGATGGTTTGTATGAAGAGCGAGATCACGGCATAGAAGATAATCCATGCGAGGATTAGGGCATGATCGGACGTCAAATGACATGATAAGGCTACTTGAATCGTGATAGGATGTAGCCAAATGCCTGTATTAGGTAGTCCAACTCTACACAAGCGCCAGCCATGCAACTCTACAATGCTGAGCAATACAATTCTTCCCGTCTAAACCCAATTGCGCTAGAATACAAATGAACTCTCCAAGATGACAACTTTTAGACAAGGAGCATGCGGGAAGGATCCTCAATGTGCTTCTTGACGGTGTTCAAGAAGGTGGCAGCTTCTCTGCCGTCGATCAGACGGTGGTCGTAGGTCAAGCTGATGTACATCATCTTACAAAGGTCAGCTTAAGCCAGTGAATTGAGGATGGCGGGGACTTACAGGTCGGATCACAGCCTCACCGTTGACGGCGACGACTTCTTGGCGGATGCCGTTCATGTTGAAGACAGCGGCCTGGGGGTAGTTGATGACGGGAGTTCCGAACATGGATCCGAAGATACCGGGGTTGCTGATGGAGAAGCTACCGCCCTCCATATCCTCCATGGTAAGCTTGCCATCACGAGCCTGCAGTATTATCAGTATCTATCCCAGCTTTACAATCCACACAGACTTACCTTCTTGGCAGCAGCGGCAACCTCCCTCTCCAGCTCAACAATGCTCATTGAATGTGTGTTTCTCAACACAGGGGTAACAAGACCCTTGGGCGCCGAAACAGCAATGCTAACATCAACGTAATCGTGATATGTGATGATCTCCTTCTCGGTGTCGATAGTAGCGTTGATCTGGGGGACCTTTTGGGCAGCGAGAGTGGTGGCCTTTGTGAACGCACCCATGTAACCGAGACGCACGCCGTGCTCCTCGGCAACCTCCTCCTTGTACTTGGCTCGCCAGGCGATCAGGTTGGTCATGTCGACTTCTTGGATGGTGGTGAGAGAGGCGCAGGTGTTTTGGGATTGCTTGAGGCGGGCGGCGATGGTCTTTCGCATGCGGGTCATTTTCTCCTATAATACTGGTAAGTTACGGGTGTTATAGGCGTCGCTAGGGGATCCTTACAGCTCGCTCGCCTCGAGAGGGACCACTTGATGAGCCCTGAACGGGAGGTGCAGGCTTGGACTCCTTAGGCGCGGGCTTCGATTCGGCAGGTTTTGAAGGCTTGGGAGGCTCAGCAGCAGGAGTAGACTGCTTCTCCTCGGCTTTGACGGGTTGCTCGGCAGGCTTTGAGTCCTCCTTGGCCTCCTCCTTGGGCTTTTGCTCTTCGCCCTCGCTCTTCTTCACAGAACCAGCGTCCTCGCCAGTCACGATGCGCGCAAGATCCTGTCCAACAACTACGGTGTCTCCCTCCTCAGCAAAGTATTCGGCGATAGCACCGGGCTCGCTGGCGTTGACAAGAACATCAATCTTGTCCGTCTCGATGCTCGCAATCTCCTCATCCTGCTCAACCTGCTCGCCGACCTTCTTGGGCAAGCTAGCCAATGTTCCTTCGGTGATAGACTCGGCCATCGGCGGCACGGAGACGATATACGAGCCATTGAAGACGCTTGAGTTGCTGAACAGGCGGCGTTGGGGGTCAATGGCTCCGCGCTGGCACAGGATTGCGCTGTGGGAGAGGGCGGCGATGGGCTGCGATCGAGAGATGGCGACGCGTGATAGGCCGGAGAGGCCTGTGGCGGCCTTCATACGCATAAAGGAGGCCATTGTGAAGGTTGAGGAGGAATTGGCGTAGTGACGGAAGAGGTGGAAGAATGGGGACGATGGGATCGTGGGGAAAGAAAACAAGTTCTGACTGGATTAAGCGGGCCGAGTTTCTGAGGGTATCGCACGGACTTGTAGTACCTGGAAGAATGTAATACGGGCAAATGGGGATTTATTAATATTTACAGGGGATAACAGTTACTGTTTGCAATACGTAGAAGTAAAATAAGTTTATAAATTCGAGGTTGTGATGCTGGTTTGAGTTGTACCTGATTGAAGTAACTGACTGCTCGTGTTTTCGCAATACGTCACATTAGCTGATTGACCTCATGAACTTCACTTGACTTCACTCACCTAAGCTACTGGCTACCTACCTACCTACCTAGGTCAGTACTGCCAGAGCTTAAAAAAGGTGAGCAGCCATTCTCCGTAAAGTTCTACTACGGATGCAGGGAATGGCTCAAACGAAAACACCCGAATCCAAGCCGAAACCGTTGCGCCGGATATTGAAGACCGACGGTAAGTTTATGACGGTTCACATGGCCGACAGCGATTGTGTCCTTTTAGTTATCTCAACCATTCAGCGCGGCTCAATTCAAGATCAAGCCCACAATTCTTCACTCGACTTAACATTTTCATCTCCGGCAATCAAAGACCAATCTAGATTTCAGATTCTTATACTTCCTTTTTCTGGATAATGGGATCCGTACTTTGCGGAGCAAGGTGAGTTAGCTTTGTCAAGGTGAGCGGCAATGTTCGGTACAGGGAGACGAGATCCTTCACCTGCATTTCACGCCTCGGGCATGCCAATTTTGAGCTGGTGATATTTAACTCCCCGGCACCTCATTTCTTTACTACAGTGGTCTTGAATATTTCGGTTGATATCAGGCTACAGCTATAAAGCAGTCAAATGGAGGCTGTCGGGCCGGCACCGTTGTGCTAGTACGGGAGCCAATTCTTAGCATGCAGCACTGGCAAATGTCACAGATGGTCAAGGCGCATAAGTCAACGATGTCTCTGCTTCACAAATTCGAATTCGAATGGGTATTATCCAGTGGTATCTAAGGTAAAGAACACCAGCCTCGCTGATTGATTATCCAAAACGCCAAGGGTCGCCGCCCTGTTTCATACACCATCGTTACGCTGTTGTACAGGAACCGCCGTCTCAGCATCAACACGGAGCCCCGTTTCACTATTCTCATAGTCTTTGGCAGATGCATATTTTCTGAATGGGCTTGAAGTTGTGTTACGCATGCCATGTGGCCACTCTGCCACATCATAGATATCTGGTGCGTTTGTTGCCAGTTCATGCGTTGAGCTGCCTCCGTCGTTTTCGCGGGATACGCCTGTGAGTCGGATGCCGTTGCTGAAGTGAGTGCCAAATGGAGCACTTATACGGGTTGATCGACCGCCGCTGTTGGAACTGAGAAATGATCCGGGGAACATCTTGCGTGTTACTGGTCGAAGCATGGGAAGACAAGCTATTCGGTTGTCAGTATGAACTCGACCTTGTCGAACCTCAATCGACACATACCAGCAATTACGGCAAAATTGCACTCGGCAATAGACCAAGCATAGTGGAGTCCCATTTGTAGCGTCATCTCCTTTGAGTCTGACTTGAACCTGAAGGATTCAATGAGGACAAAGATGGAAGCCAGACAGGTCATGGCGCCGAATGTAAACAACGCAATAACGGCAAACTTCTGGCCCTTGGGGAGATTAAGCTTTCCAACTTCAATGGAGGGAAGAATAAGAATGGCGCAGTCGATCAAGACATGCGTCAATACCGTTGAGAAGAAGAAGGTCGATTCGTTGATGTGGCATTTGGCCTCCCTCTCCTCTTGCGTTCCATCCCATAATGCTGTAATGGGCATACACTGCAATGTTACCAAAAACAGTCGCAGCAGAAACCACGCAATTGTGATGCCTGAGAGGATTTGGATGGGTATTCGGATGTCGGAGAACTGGAATAGACGCCAGTAAAATGCGAGGACAGCGAATTTTGAGAAGGCAATGGCGAAGGTGTAAGTGAAGCTCGTCGTCCACATGTGAATCCAGGCTAGTCGATTTTTATCTTGAAAGGTAAAGTCGTCGGTGAGTCCAACTTCCATGGGTTTTCCAAGTCCATCCTTCAACCATACCATGCCATTGGTCATAACGGCCAGCGAGCCCATCTTATAACGACGTTAGATGTTATTTGTGTAGGCACACCAAAGGGAAGACGTACCCAGCCCACAACGGCCAAGACATCGTCGGGGCCATATGCAGCTTTTGTTATCTTCCTCGCAGCAAGTCGAGCAATGATTGCCAAGGTCGCAAGCGGAAGTGTTATGGCGGCCGAAGCAATGATGTTGGGGGTATCATCCCTCATGATGCATTGTCAGAAGTGTTGTAAGTGACAGATGGGTCCCGCGAGACTACAATGAGATGCGGAAACCAGAGCCCAAAAGAAGAGAGAGAAATGGAGAACTATTAAAGAGACGATGGGGCAAAGAGCCCACCAGCATGGTTAAGCATTTTCCTTCTTCAAACATTTAAAAACCTGGAAAACCGGGCCATCGTCGACAGGGACCAACAGTTATGCTTGAAATGACTTGTAGGGGGGAGGGCAAGGAAGAAAAAAAACCGCGCCATCCCATCCTAGTAATCGGCAGCCCTGGCGCCCCCCATGGGGGAGACGATGGATTCTGACGATGCCGTCTCGATGTTGGGTCTGGGGATTGCTCGGGGACCCAATTTTGAGTGCCTCGGTGGTCAGGTGCTCAATAAGACGACCCCCATCTATCTCTTGTTTTGGAGAATTGATATGGCGATCAGAGTGGCAAAATCTTCACCCACCGTAAGGAACGTGGACCGCGGTAATTAATTGTAACATACTGTTGGGCCTGTGTCGTCGCAATGAGCTGCCACTTCTAGCGCTGCATGTCACGCATTGATCGCCCGTTGCCTTGCCTCTCAGCTGGACTTCCAGGGGATTCGAGGGAGCATCGTCAAGTAACCTACCTGTTTAGGCATGACCAATGATCCAATGGTGAGATGAGATGACAGCAGAAGGTGGTGTGAGCTAATTCATCACTTCATCCATGCATGTCTTTGTGGTGCCTGCATTTGAACACCATCATGCATTTGACAATCATATGGCAGGTATGGATATGCATGTCTCGCGATAGGGGTCTCAGCCCTTGTTGGAGTTTATCTGTAAGACTTTAATATGGATCTGTCAGCTTTGGACAAGGTAATTATTCGGACCTTTAAACATATCCATGCAATAACGAATCCAAGGCCGCAGCATTCGCCCAATGTAAAGAACATTATTATTAACGTTGAGTCAATATCCCGGCTGCCCGGTTCTGCCGAGATAATAAGTTTGTAAGCATTAATTAAAAAAGCTTACATATAAAAATAAGCTCTGGCAATTTGAAATAAGAGTCGGACCGTTGCAAAACCTGCAAACTTTAATGTCTCGAGCGACCAAACGGTACGACAGTGACATGACAGCCACGACGTTGAAAAGTCTCAACGTCTCGACACTCAGGGATATCCAAGGTAGAAAAAGAACATTCTCGACACGGATAATATACTCTTCATAGGCTGAATGCCAGTTAGTTCCAATAAGCTCAAGGTATTAGGTATCTATAGTATCCGTAGGTAGTTTTATAATTCTTTAGAATAGCTATTTTTAATTATTCTTTAGACCTAAATGTCAATGTGAGGAGGGTAAGGGCGATGCGGAGCCCGTGTAAATTTACAATCAGAAGACCCTTAATACCCGACTGGAGCCGATAAGGAATTGGCATCAATAACTACTCATTCAAAACTTAGAGACAAGATACCACATTGCCAAAGTGTTACTCAAACTAGGAAATAGACCATTGTGTAATTTAGTTGTTGATCCGAGACGACATAAATCTGGCTGTCCAAGTTTGAACTCCATATCCTTTCAAACCAGCCCACCCATAATCTCATAGTCCCCGAAATCATTTCTTTAGTGATATACAGATATATCCATAGCCTGATTTCTCTAGAAGTTTGGAAAGTTCTTGTATTCACGAAAAGACTGCAATGTGAATTACTGCACCTGTCCTATAGGGTAGATGGGACTGATTATCAGGTCAACCTGCTGACCAATCAATTGTCATCTCTGTCGAAGCCATGAAATTCAGCCTCACAAAACAAAAAGCAAAGATAAGCAGTAAGCAAGGCCACGAATGACGAAGGACAAAGTGCGCGCGGATAGCACTGTTCATATATCAATGAAGTTTGCATTTTCTTGACGCAAATCGCTGCACTTCAACGCGCATCAGGTACCATGCGATGCCGTCCAGATCAGCCAAGCATTCACCGCTTGAGCAGTGGGTGACCACCGCCACGCAAGGGCAATTGCATGCTGTGTCCGGGGCAGCTGGAGGCTTCGCATCTGGCGTTGTCACATGCCCACTTGATGTGATCAAAATACGGCTGCAGGTTCAGGGATCCTTCGTCCCGGTCCGTCTTGGCCCGCTTCGTCTGAACCCGTTCCGTTCAGCCAATAGATCCCGCATGAATCATGGATTTCAGAAGGGTCTGGCTCACATAGCACGTGTGATATGGAGAGAGGAGGGTATCCGTGGCATGTATCGAGGTCTGGGGCCATTGTTGCTAGGATATCTTCCAACGTGGGGGATCTATTTCACTGTCTACCAGCAGTCAAAGCTTGGACTGCCTCAAGTACATCGTGAGTCTTGAATTTGGCAGAAGCTGTGAAGTGATCAGTGTTCTGTCTTTGAAGGCTATCCTGCTGACATGGAGGCACAGCACAACTAAAGTCAAGACCTAACATGGTGAATACGTTATCCTCCATCGCAGCTGGATCTATCTCAACGTTGATAACGACTCCAATCTGGGCCGTCAAAGTTCGCCTCATGTCCCAGGCCTGCCGACCTTACAGGCGACGTTTCTTTCGCAGAGGTCGGGTCCATAGACCTCATTGGCATTATCACTCGACACTGGACGCCGCATACAAGATGTACACGACCGAAGGCCTGGGGGCGTTCTATTCGGGGCTTGGTGCTGGCATGCTGGGTCTTTCACACGTCGCAATCCAGTTTCCCACTTACGAGTATCTCAAGAAGAGATTCACCGGCAGTGAATTGGGCACTCCTGTAGCTCGAGAAGGTGAATGGATGGGAATATTATCTGCCTCCATCTTATCAAAGATAGTTGCCGGCAGTGTGACATACCCCCACGAAGTAATCAGGACAAGACTTCATACCCAAAGGCAGCCGATCCCAGGGGCTGAATTTCTGGAAGGTTTGGGAGGTTTTGGTAACCTATGGGGCTCCAAGTTTGGCAACATTCTATTACGGCCAAAGTATCGAGGGGTATTTGACACATACGAAGTAATGCTGCGCGAGGAGGGTTGGAGGGCCTTCTATAAGGGAATGGGAGCTAATGTTGCACGGAGTGTACCCGCAGCAACGGTCACCATGATGAGCTATGAGTACGTTATGAGGTCCCTGTTGAGAATCAAGGGGAATGCTCCTGAAGAACATACCGACAGACGCGTGCTATAGTTTGCATATCTTGTACATAATTAATCTTAATCTAATTCTAAATAAGCGTAAATACCTCTCGGTCATCATCTGTACCATGCTCGTTGTTAAAGTCTTCAGACCATACTTCTCCGTGACTGATGCCTGCAACATAGGCAACTCCAAGGAAATGTGCTTTTCCAGGCTGATGTATCGAAGGTCGAAGGACCACCGGTAAGCAGCAGCCAGCCAACAGAACGACCTGGTCTCCAAGTTGGAGGTCAAAGTTGGACACGCCAACTTGACCCGAAGCAGTGAGAAACATGATACTACCACCTAAGAAAGGGTCGAAACGGAACACCCCATCGATAAACTCTTGCAAACCCGCTTCGACGTTATAATATGCCCAAGTGACCTCGCCCTTGTAAACAGATTTCCCTATCTGTCCGACCCAGCCGAAGAACCATCGTTTTAGTTCATCTGGATCACTGGCATCCAGTGGACCTGGAGTTGATAGTCTTGTGATCTGAGAAATACTGCGACCTCTAAGCATCAGTTGGCCCCGTTCAGACTGCTTTAATAAATCAAGATCGACCTTGCTGCTACCAGTCGCTCTGGCGTAGAGTTGACTGTCTGCCCATCGTCGCATGGGGAACTTGGCAGGTATTTGAAGATCCATTACCCACGAAGGCAACGAGCTCCGGTATTTGAGAGGTGGGAGGCTCTCCAAATATTTGAGTGACGATGAAAGTTTGATAGTATACCGAGCGAACTCTTCATAAATTCGCGACGGGGAGATGGAGTAGTTAACCGGCAATGGGGTAATCCCACGCTGAAGTTTGTAAATGAGTGGTAAAAAGGCGAATACCTTGTCACGAGGGTCTCTCGATCGATGAGTACGTGCGCATTCTATAAAGCCAGAGTAGATATCAAACGGCGCCGAAGTGATGGTTCCACCTCGTCGAGCAGTTGCGGCATTTTTAAATGCAATCCAAATAGCAATGCGTAGAGATGCAGGTAATGATGTCTCTTGGAGGGATCGAATTCTTCGGATGCTCCACATCCAATATGATGAGAATGCTGTCCACGAGCAGGAGTCATACCCGGCGACTAGTATGGATTGTTTGGCTAGTAGATGTTCTTGAATAGTCCACATGCGTGAGAACCATTCATTACGGCTGAGACCGCTCATAACCATTGCATCGTGTCGGCTGCGAGGAACTATTCATACACAGGTAAGATTGACGCTGTATCATGATATGATGCGAACTTACCAAACCGATGCCAGAGCCAGTTCGTGATGGAGTACAAAAGATTCCACTTTCGAACCTGATCCCCAATCTTGGGCCCAAAAGATCGTAGTGCGTATAGAGGTGATGAGATAAAGGGGTACAGATAAGTGGCCCATTTAAATACAGCCGAAGTGTCTTTATTTCCAGGCCCAAGCCAGACAAGGACACGCGCAGCAGACTCATAGATATCCCCCATCAGGGGAACCTGTCGGCTCCGCTCCGAGTTTGAGCTTTGGTTGATGCATAAAGCATCGATCCAGAGTATTCTAGATCGCTTCTTCAGGCGGAGGTATCGTAATGCCGACTCGCAGTTTTTAGTAACATGGATAACTTTGCCATCGCAGTATATGCGACGATCCCCGACAATGGATCCCCAGACATACGATAGGGCCTCATAGTGCGTATGCCTTAGACTAGTGAGCGATACTCGCTTTAATGAAAGTCGTAGAGGGTCGTTGAAGTTGCCCGCGGGCTCAAGAACAGCGATGCGGGTGTCTCGTGGGTTCGATAAGGGTCGATAGGAGTATAGCGAAGCACCGCGTGATTTTGTAGTGCCATATTCAGGCAAACCTTTGGCCAAAGGTCTCTGCCAGTGAAATGATGCAGTGAAACATTGTTGGTGGGATTGATTGAGTGATTTTGCGTGAAACACCAGTCTTCCAGACGACTGGAAGTAATTCATGCTTGTCTCGCTCACTACTATGGCGGAACCATTGAATTATATGAATGATAGTGATCCGCTTGATTATGTATTAGGCATACAGCCGGTAACTTGGATTGCAGTAATGTCATTCGCGGTTAGAATCGTCCTTTGGCTGCGATATGTGCTGGCTTGTTGTTTTGGGCAGTCTTCATTGTTAGCTGGTGACTCTTGGCTCCATTCAAGTGGACTGAATTAAAATAGGTTCAATTTGTTAGAGATTCTGGGATGATATCCAAGAGAAAGTGGAGATTTTTATATCTCCGTGAGCTTTTTCCCGGTCCCGTGACTGGTCTTACCAAGCCCTCGCAAGGCTTCTATCACTGGAAACTTTTGGATACTATTCAATTAGATCTACTTTGTTGGATTGATATCGAAAAGTTATGGAGTAAATGAGGAGCTTGAAGAAAACGACGGTGGTTATTCCTCCCGATACCTAGGGATGGGAAGATAACAACCGGGTAAATTAGTATGAAACCCACAACTCGTTCGTGTTAGTACATTAACTTTCATCCTTCAATTAGACTATGATTTCTCTCTTGAGCAGTTTATCATTTTTATATAATTCATTAATACTTTGCACATATGATGTATTAACCAAATGCAGCTAATGTAGGATGTGGGAAGACCAAGCTTTCAGCAATAATTCCTAACTACACATAACACATCTAGGTCGCAATATAGGCATATACCTATGCCTCCACAGCTATCTAAGTAAGTTATTAACAAAACCAAGATAATGACCACTTTCCCCCTGTTAGTGATGTATAAGATCAACCAAATGTAGCAGCGTCCCTTTTCGCACGCCAAACGCCAAATCTATATCAAAATAGCAATCAGTAGTCTAGTAGGTTGCCCCAGTACCCAAGACCCAGGTCAGAAGTGTTCCGCGGAAGATAGACTATCTTGTCCTGGTGTAATAGTCGCATATTTCCTGTGGAATAATCAATCAACATGTGGACAAGAGTTTTGACTGTAACTTGACAAACCTTTCGCTTCGCCCTAAAGTCCGTATACAATGAATTCCATATTATCCTCGCCGTACAATCCTCCGTCCCGTCCACTGCTTTGGTGCAGTTCGGCTGCGTTTTGAGACGTTTGTCCTCAGGCATAGGCTTCCATGGTTTTGGCAACGGCCAATCGGAAAAGTGAATAAGCTTTGCTTCGCTATACGCAGCAGCAGGGTCCCAAATTTCGGTTTCTGAATCAAGATACTGGGCATGTTCTTTGCTGCGGAATTCACCACTCAGAAGAGCATACCGACGATGGGGAATGATCAACGCGTCGTCTCGGTAGAGCTGATTGACTATCTCCATGTCGTACTCGCCGGAAACAGCTGATTGCACTTTGTTTATGATGCGAGTGAGTTCGATTTCCGAGGGCTGGATGAGCATTACATGAGAAGAGAGGGCTTTCTCTGGAGAAATCCAGTACGCTCTGGGCATGGCTACTAGTGCAGGGGGTAGAAGAAACAATTCATCTATGGCTTGCAAGAGTACGGAGTCTGAGTCAGTCGATAGCACTCGATCGTACTGAGTCTGATTGAAAGCCAAGAGCTTAGTGTAGGAGTCGGCCCATGTGGCTAGAATCGTTAGTGATGCCCAGGGTCGAAAAACAGAGGACTTACCTTCTACAGCCCAGTTCGTTTGAATGGTAATAGGAACAACTTTGACGTTGTATTCATCACGCGCTTTGTTGATCAAATAAGCATCACTTGAGTTTACCATTTCTGGCTCAAGCATGCTCGAAGGAACCATCATGACACGATCAGGTCGACTAGAAAAACGCTGCAAAGAGTCAAAGAACATGAGCGAGTTACAAAGGTACTCGCTGTTTGTGACATATTGAGTATATGCGAAGCGTGACCAGTCGGCGTTGGGCGTAATACGAAACGGCCATGAGGATGTTGTCGCTGTTTGACTTTGGAAGAGGTAAAAGATAAATATTATAGTGGGAGCCGCGATGAGGGTAAAGTGATGGTACTTAGTTATCATGATGGGCGATGAGAAAGATATTATTTGATTTGAGTTAAAAGAAATAGCAAATGACCTTGAAAGAATGAATTTTAATGAACGTACAGCCTCTAAATTACCATTTAAAAAAAGAAAATCGATTACATAACGTTTAAAATTAGAGAAGTAGACAAAGGAACAGTTCAAAGGGACAAAGAAGCCGACCGGCATAAAGAAACAACCTTGTTCATGTCTATCACAAGCGTCTAAATTCCCAATCATCAAGTATCATGCGCCAAACTAGCCAATCATGCCCTTATCAGATCAGAAGATAATTGCCGTTGCGTGCTACTCCACGTGTTCCCCCACTCTATTCCAACGTCCAACCAGCTTAAAATATTAACCGCTGTGACGAATAGGAAATGCAGAAAGCCTGTTGATTTCTTGGGGGGGTTTCAGGTCATGCTGTGAACGTAACCATATTGTCGGCCCTTTTCTAGAAATAGGTAAGTTACTACATGGATGTCCGTTCTGCAGAGAGCATCGTACATGATGCCCAGAGTGTCCTGTAAATGAACCTTTTTGAAAACTCAACACGAGATAACCCGAGACTGATATGGTCCAAAGAGGACCTTTAGCCGAGACCAAACGGGACACAAGACTTTATGGTTACAGTTACATCTGCCCATGTTACAGCCAAGTAACGTCCCCCCGCACTTAAACGATCGACAAAGAGGAGAACCTAGCACTACGACGATGGGATCATAATAATTGCAAGTCACTTCAACTTGAAACCTTTGTCTCCAGTTTATGAAAAGAGACGTCATGTTGGTGACAAGACATCTGGTAACAGGTGTTCTGTTGGCCAGACCTTACCTTGCATGGGCCCAGCATCTCATCCCTCCCATTAGCAAGACCCATACATCCTTTGAAAATGAAACTTGGTCGGTCGAGTCCAGCCCAAAAGTCATATACATCGAGAATAAATTTGCATCTCTATCCGATAAAGACGGCCTAACCCTCATACCACCTACCGCTTACGATTTTGCAACCACCTTTCGAGATGATCTGGCCCAGGTAACAGGTTTCAACTGGACGCTGAAGCGCGTTGACGAGCTCCCAACTACTGCTGGTGGTATCTCGCTTGGTGCCTCCACCGGAGATGCATCAGACTATACATATGAGAATGGCAAACCGACATCTGAAGGATATGAGATGATCACCAACTCCTACCGCATCTTCATCGGCGGATCAGGTGCTCGTGGAATGTGGTGGGGAACGAGGACTTTGCTTCAACTTCTTCTCGCCGGCAACGGCACCATTACCACGACTTTGGGTGATGATACTCCGGCCTATGCAACAAGAGGATACATGCTCGATGCAGGGAGGAAGTGGTATTCCAAGGACTTCCTCAAAGAGTTGTGTAGTTATGCATCTTTCTTCAAGATGAACGAGTTTCACTACCACCTCAGTGATAACTATCCACTCAACCGTGGAAAGAACGAGACTTGGCAAGACGTTTACTCGCATTTCTCCCTCTTACCAGAGAATAAGTCACTACGCGGTATACTTCACGGCCGAGAGAATGAGACTCTGTCAAAAGACGATTTTGCCGAACTTCAAAGCCACTGCGCTTCTCGGGGTATCACTGTCATCCCAGAAATCGAAGCTCCCGGACATTCCCTGTATCTCACCAAATGGAAACCGGAGCTCGCCTTGCCCAAGAAGGATCTCCTGAACTTGACACATCCGGATACCTTACCGACAGTTCAAAGCATCTGGAAAGAGTTCATCCCGTGGTTCAAGACAAAAGAAGTCCACATCGGCGCTGACGAATACGACTCTGAACTGGCAGATGACTACATCACTTTTGTGAACAAGATGAGCCGCTTCATCAACTCCACAGCTAATAAGCGAAGTCGCATCTGGGGAACCAATGAGCCATCTAAAAAAAACCAGATCATTGACAAGGACGTCGTTATTCAACATTGGCAGTATGGAGAGTCAGATCCTGTCCAGCTCATCAAGGATGACTATAATGTGATCAATTCAGAGGACTGGTGGGCTTATACAAGTCTGAAGAATGATCTAAGTCGTTATTTTTGTTAAGGAAAAAAAGGCTCTTGAAGCCCTAAACCTTAATAAAGAATATATAAAAATATAAATAAGGGTTATAATTAACCC
>JABFFJ010000258.1:0-40913 GCA_013623715.1 Fusarium verrucosum
TTTTTCTTTTTTATCAACCAAAATCTAGTCCGCACAGCAAACCACGAAAGTCGAAACATCAGACAGATACGCCATAATTCACAATGTTTTCACGACAAAGCAATCATAAGGCTTCTATGCTCGATCTTACCAATACTCTGAGGACTATCGCGATACAAAGACCCAATGATCCGGCGGCCCAGCGTCGAGCCCAAGCCGCAGTCGATCATTATCAGCAAGTCGGTCTCGGTCTAGGATTCCCCCGCCTTGCCAAACTCCGTCAACCAGGGAAAATCCATCAGCCTGTGGATGGAAAGTATAGCCTACCCATAGAGATATACATGAATATCATCGACTTGATTGCTCATGACGACGAGCAGGAGGCAAAAGAACGAGATAGTACCTTGGCAGCCTTGGCCTGTACATGTAGGCTATTTCAACAGCTCGTTGAGCCTCATCTCTACAAACACCCGCGAGGTTATTCCCTTCGTCCCGTCAATGGAGATTTATGGCTGTTCCGGTTCTCCCTAGTCATCGAGCCTCGTCGCGCAACTCTAGTCCAATCACTTCATGTTCAATGGTCCAGCAAAGAGAGGATGAACCAACACTGGATCGAAATCGCCAGGCTTTGTCCAAATCTTCAAAGTCTGGGCCTATCTTATCATGGCCTCCATGGAAAATTGACTGAATCTACGAACGAGCAGCTAGGGAAGCTGTTTAATGCCTGTACTCATGTCAGAGCCTTGAAGGTTGAGGATCTGTGCCACGGGGGCATTTGCACACATTTCTCTATCGTGGCGGACGGGCATTTCCAAAGGTTCACCGAACAGCTCGAACACCTTCAGCTGAGAGTCTGCAGCTGTTGGCCTCTGGATAGAATACTCTCTCGCCAGCTCCCCAACCTGAAGACTTGCATTCTGAACGCCTCGTCAACTTTAGAGCCAGACCTTCCTGAGCTCGCTACTCGGTGCCCGTCACTGCAGAGGCTGAGCCTGGAAGATATGTCGACATGCAGTCCAGAGAATTTATTCGAGGCGTGTAAGACTTGGGGGTCAACTCTTCGATGCCTTCGGATTGATAGAATCCCAAATGTTGATCAGTTCGACAAACCTCTTGGCCAGCTTCTACATCACCTGCCAGTTCTTGAAGAACTTCACACCGGAACCCATTTCCCCATCTTTGCAACAGACATAGATGCCCTCGCACACCATAGCCCACCTCGCCTCAAAGTATTTGTATCCTCGAATCTTTTCAACGAAGGCGATTTCTATCCCAACAGGAATTCGACTCTGCCGAATGGTGACCCCGATCCCCAAAAAGTCGCCTCATATGAGTTGAACGAGGCCATGGCTCGCATGATCGCTGCGCATGCCGAGACGCTGAAGACCTTTTGGATAGACGGAGACTATCAGCTGAGCACCACTGTCATTGATAGTCTCAACAGGGCAAAGGGCTTGGAATTTCTGTATCTACCTTTGTGCAGGAGACCTGATGACGAACAGATTGACAGTCTCCGGACGTCTTATCCAAAGCTTCGACAATCACCACGACACAGTCCTTCTCCACAGCTGCAATCAGGTGTTACATTGAGCATCGGCAAGGTTCGATTTAACGATGACAATATCTACACCAGCAGGTGGGGTGTTCGGGGCGGCTGGCTTGAGAGCTTCAAGAATGACCGGTGGTATACGAGGCAAAGTATTTACATGGCCATGCTCTATTCATTCAAGTGTGAATACTAGCCATGATCCATCACATTAAGCGGTGAGATGAGTGAAGAGATAATGAGGAATCGAGATGCAATATGAGAAAGAAAGGGCCATGATGAGGAAGACTCAAAACGAAGGAAAGGAAAAGACCGGAACAAAAATTAAGATTAAAGCTGGGAATCAAATCCTGTTGAAGCAGAATGCTACGTGTATAGAGAACCTCTGTGAACGTCTCGCGCGGGTGTCGGTCGACGCGAGGAACAGCATGGGTTGGTTATAAGTGATAGATATAACTAGTGCTCAAGACTTCTCGCTAACCACCTTGCAAGCACGCACAGTGATACTCAAAGACCAAATGGCCATAGAGCTGAAAAGGCTTCAAGATGAATACAAGGAGAGCATTCAAAGATTCCAAAGTGCGGGTAGTTAGACGAATGAATCACACTCATACTGTACTCTCATTGATGCAAGCTTCATCTTAGATAACGTCATTTTTCATGATAAGACCTCAGACGATGTGACTTATAACCGAGCAAAGCCGATGATCACGCTATGCCCCATGCAGAAATCCACTGTCTCTCACCGATTCACTGCGATCTCGCCGTCGTATTTATTTATCATCGGTCAACTTTTTTTCGCCTCACTCATTCTAACTTGGCATTCTTTCTTTTCGCTTTCAGCAAACATGGCGAGCGATGAGACAACACCACTTCTCCCCAACAAGGGACAAAGAAAAAGCAGAGCCAGGAACTGCTTATCAAGAGCTTTTAATGTCGAGAATCGCATTCTGATTGCGGGGTTTCTCATCACGTTATCTTTCAGTTTTACCCAAGTTCCGTGAGTTTTGCTGCGAAGTGACTGACTGACTCCTTCGGCTAATGACTCGTAGACTATTTTATGTCTTTCATTTGATGACTTGCGACTCGTTTTATGATAAACATCCTCCATATGAAGGCCCAGGAGATAGATGCAGCCGGGATGAGATTGCGGCTGGAACGGCCACTCAATACAGTATCCTTGGCATGAGTACAACATTTTGCGGTGAGTCAATTGATCCATAAATCCAACAAGACACTAATAATTCTCAGGAACATTGAATTTGTTTGTGGCAGGATGGACCTCTAAAAAATTCGGACCTCGAGCCGCTCTGCTGGTTCAGATCTTTGTGCCTGCAATCCGAGTGGTTACTCAAATTATCGGCGTCGTTGCTGGAAAGGAAAAGGGCATGATGATCATCCAAGCGACCCAATTGATCACCATTCTAGGTGGGCCAGCTGGTTACATGTAAGTGCATCGCAATCCTCAAATCACCCATTGCTCACTATACTTCAGTCTTGTTGTCAACATTATCGCCGGTGAGGTTGTAGAACCCATCAGACGAACGGTGGTTTTTGGACAGCTTCAAGGTGCTATTATGCTGGGACAGGGAATCGGCTATCTCACCGGTGGCATGATTGGTGACGCTATCGACATACGAGCACCATTCGACGTTGCCTTCATCTCATTCATCCTTGCAGGCATCTACGCCTGGTGCGCCCTCCCATACATCTCTCCAGCGTCCATGTCCAACAGCGGAAAGCCGGATCAACAAGGCGTCTCAGGCTTTCTCGCTCCTCTCAAAGTCCTCACGCCCCAGAAATTGCGCCTTGCAGACGGAAGAGTCAAGAAACATCTCGGCGTCATCTTTCTCTGCAGTGGTATCTTCCTCGGGGTCCTCGCAACAGGCTATGCTCCACTTCTCATTCAGATGTATGCGACAGCGGCGTTCAACTTTAGCCAGGGAGACAATGGCTGGCTCATGTCCGAATTCGCTATTATGAGAAGTTTCTTTCTCATTTTGTTGTTCCCTCGAATTATCTCCTGGGGACGTGGACGTATCGTCAGTTCCGAGGCGAACACTAATGATGAAGCGACTGAGGCGCCAACTCAGCATATTCCCACGACTGCTGGCGAGTTTGATGCGACTTTGGGTGAACAGACAGACCATGAGCCATATGAGGCCGTGGCACCCAACAAGGAGGATGAAGGGTGTCTCTTTGACCTGGTCTTCTTGCGCTGGAGTCTTGTTGTCGATGGTTTACTCACTACAGTGTCAGCATTTGCCACTCGTTCATGGCATATCTATTTTGGTAAGTATTAGGAATCTCTCAGCCAGTCTCACATACTAACAGAACAGCCGCTTTTCTTCTCCCATTTGGCTCCGGATCTGCACCCGCTGCAAAAGGTGTCATCACGCAAATGTGCCCAGACTCTCAGCGCGCCGATGCTCTCAACGCTGTCACGCTGGTAGAAAATGTGGCCCGACTCGCTACCCAGGGTCTGTTTGGGTTCATATTTGCCAGTTTGGCTGAAGTTGGTAAAGCTTATGCTACTTTCTTCTGTAATGCAGTACGTTCTTTTCGACTAACATATCCTCTCGCATGGACTAACCAGTGGTCAGGCTATTGCACTTCTGGCTATGGGAGTACTCTTGTTCTCCAATTTCCCACCTCCAGGAAGCACATTGGTCGAAAGCCATAGTGAGGAGGACGAAACCCAAAGTTGGGTGGATGAAAATGAAGCTCTACTCAGCGATAGCGACTGAAGCTCCTGTTTGGGATAAAGTAACACAGACGGTGAAGCAGAGAGAAACGCGAGTTAGAGGACTGACCATGAGATTGGAACATACTAATTATGATTACATGCAAAAGGCGCTATATGGGTTTGTCAAAAGTATAGATTGTATAGAAATAATTATTTGACCTTAACCTTAATCTTGCAGTCGGTAATCCTTTTCTTGAAGCCGAGTTCTTCATGTCAACCTGATTCGCCATCCTAATTGATTCATATAAATTTAAGGCAAAGCTTTTATGAAGCTATTGTCGATGTAAAGAAACATGTTTTATGTTCTAGGCAAGTTCTATCTACTTGTTGAATGTTCTAGTGACCCTTTCTCATGATACCCATAAAGCTAATCGAAGACAAGGTAATATTCCACTCTTCACTTCCAATCAACCGCGGTAAGGGTTGCCAAAGGTCGGTAGGAACGGCTTGTCAACCTATACCTTCTTCCTCAAATCAAACCCTGCGAGTACATATCTTGCCATGGCAGCAAATGATGTTCCGAGAAGAATGGAAACGCCACAAAAGATAATCAGCCCCGAGTAGCTCCCTTCCTGGCTGTTAACAATACCTCCTGCAATAGGGCCACCAATGAGCACGCTGGTAGCAGCAATACCATACAATGAGCCATTGCGTGTACCTAGACTTCGCATGTCAGGTGTTATTGAAGCAACCATTGCCGGGACAATGGATAAGGTGCAGCCTGAAGTGAAGCCGTAGAACACAGCATATGCTATCACTCCTGCTGAGGAATTTGCAGTGAGCCAGATAGTAAGAGTAAAGATGCCTCCCAAGACGGTAACAGGTATCATGATGTTAAACACCCCAATGCGATCTCCGACATATGCTGGCACGATTCGACCAAATGTGCTGCCCCAAGGTTATCAGCCGAAGAAATAGTGGTAGAATATGGAGACTTACGATGCAGCATTGACAATCGACACCAAGTACTGAGCGAGGTTGGCCGAGACTCCTAGTGCCTTTGCCTGAACAATGATGAAGTTGAAGGGCAAGAAAGAGCCCAGGTATAGAAAGAATGCCCCTATAGTCAAGAGAAGAAAAGGGGTCTCTTTGAACGGCGTGACAAACTCTTTGGGGCTCAATGGTCTTCTTGGAGGAGGCAGCCTCGACTTCATGGTGAGATTCACAATAGCAAGTAGTCCTACAAATAGGAACGCTACTGATCGAATGGCCCAGCCAAAGCCAATCCTCGACACGAGGCGGTTTACCATAATTGGGAGAAAGACACCGCCGAGACTGGATCCAGCTGTTATGATGCCGAATGCAAAGGCACGTCGTTTTGCGAACCAGGTTCCAGCGGCAGAAATAGCTGATGCGTTGTCAGTCAAGGATCGGAAATATGTTTCCATGGGCAAAGAAATGCTTACGTGCGTAGAAAAGAAATGAACAGCCCAATCCACTACAGATACTTTGAGCTAAAAGTATCTGATAATATTTCGTTGATATCGATGTCATCATGAGACCAAAAACGTGGAGGAATGAACCGAGCAAGATGGGTATACGAGGGCCGAGTTCATCAGTCATCTTGCCGACAAGAGGGCCCTATCAACTGTTAATCAGACTGACAGCTAAAGTGAAGGGCAGACATACCCAGAAAAAGAGCATAAACGACTCTACAGACGTGATCCATGCTACAGTGCTAGACGAATATGACTTGAGTTGGTTTTCTTCGTAGTAGGCTTGGAATATGCCGATACCTAAGACTTGTCAGTATCTCACTAGATCAATGAATGTAGACGACGAACAATTGATCCATCCGAAACTAACGACTGCGGCAAAAAAGCCCCCGACAACGACCAACCATGCCTCAAGTCCTCCATCAGGTGGAGGACCGAAGTCAGTGGGCGAAGAGCCTTCTTGCTGTAATGATGCCTTTTCCGTATTTTGTTGGTCTGGCTTGGCTGGTTCATTGTCAGAAGTGGGGGATGATAGTGATTGACGGCTTTGCTTTGGAGATGCCATTGTGATGTTGTTGAGTAGTTGGAGGTAATGCTGAATGAGAATTGTTTAACTATTAGACCTTCTTCGCCTTCAGTTCCATCATTATATAGCTATACACGGAGTAACTTCGTCCATCTTGTCCGTTAACTGACAAATTCAACCCTTGGGCCTTGCTCGCGAGATGGTTCCAAATCGAGTCAAGTCTGATCTGCCGTCTGTAGCGTCGAGGCTAGACTCTGAACCCTGTCGCTTATCTCGAAGGATGATGCCGTATCGGGTTTAGTGGAACAATTGGAGAACTGGATCTTCGCAACGTTGTCAGCTGAAATGCTTCTTCCACTTCTTCTTCATTCTTGTCAAACTCTGACAAAACACGACTTGTTTGTCATACCGTTAATCCCTGCCAAAGATCTCGAGTCGTGGTACTACATATAGTCTAGCGCATCATCTCATTCCAGGTCGTGTCTTCTATTCATCTTCTATTACAAATCTCCGCTAACATGGTTGGCGTCCCTGGAAAGTCGAAAGCATGTCTCGATTGCAAGAGACGCCGCGTCAAGGTTTGCTACCCATCGCTCCTCTCGCGAATCCTTCATCTGACTCATTTTACAGTGTGACCTGACACTACCCCTTTGTCTCCGATGCTCAAAAGCAGGAATTGCATGCCGAGGCTACGAGCAGTCTACCCTATGGGTTCATCGAACTCCTGCTCGGCCAGATGTCACTACGCTTTCTGTCGTGCAGTTACAAAAGCGAGCCCGCCAAAAGTCTAACTGGCTCAGCTTATTACAACGAATGCGCTCCCAGATGGACTCAAATGAACCATATGATGCACCAACCCTAAGACTAGAGGCGCTGTTAATCGCCAACAGTATTTATTACCCTCAGTCGCGCGTCACGGCGAGCAGTGAGGATCATGACTCGACGCCGTCATCGTGGCTCAAGGCTGTGTGTCACCTGCAATGTCCCAGCGACGCGTTAGATCACTCTCTTGTGGCATTCTGTGCCATCCAGATCCGCTTGTCCAACGAACCAGGCATCTCTCACCATGAGACGATCCAGTTATATAACCATGCTTTATCAAAGGTTATCCATCTCTTGGATGGCCCATGCATGGGAAATAGTGATGAGAGTCTCGCCGCTATCGTTATTCTCTCTACATGTGAGCTGTTTCTGTTCCGTTCAAGCACGAGCTGGAATGCACATGCGCAGGGTATATCAGAGATCCTGCGTCGTCGAACTGTGCCGGACACGAACACGCAGAGTTGGCGCGACTTGTGTCAGCGTCTTTGCGTGATATGCGTACGAATAAACCTCCTTGACTGACTCTGTGAACGTACTGATTATCCAGTAGGTCATTCAGGCAATGGCTCAAAAGCATTCTCTCCTCCTAGAGCCTAGTATCTGGCGAAGACATATAGGTTCTCCAGGTGTCACGGAATCTTTTGCTGTGCTTCTTGACATTAGCATCGAGATTCCCTCTTTAATGGAGGGAGCTCAGGCCCTCATACCGATCAGGGAGAGTGACTCTGCGGAAATACTAAGACATGTTAGCATCCTCAGCAGCAAGTTCCACGAACTCGAACAATGGCGAAGGAATCGCCATCTTAGTATCGCAAAACAAGGAGAAACGACATTATACTGGTGCGTTCCCTCCAAAGGTAACAATCCCGCAGATTACGGCCATGTGGACAAGCTATTCCCATTCTCACTCATCTTCTCGTCTATGGAGAGCGCGAGTGCCTGGATATTTTGCTCGAATATCATGCTAGACATCGTTGACATAATCTTACTACTTGGCGAGAATATTACAAGCGACACTGAACTGTCATCCCTGGGAGGCATCTTTAACAACAATTCAACATGGCCTTCTCAGGCAGATGGCGACCAGATTGCCCGTATGCTGTGTCAGAGCGTCGAGTATTGTTACCGAAGTGAGAATGGCACGTTCGGTCCGCAGATGACATGCTATACCCAAACTACACTTCTCAGATATTTTGGACACCGTGGGCTCGATCGAGAGTTACAGTGGTGTAGAAACATAAAAGATATGAAGGGCCCTGGAACGAGTTTTGGTATTGATCTTATGCAGTTCAAGACGACACCTAAATTAGGTTCATAATTTATTTTATAAGGGAAGCAAGAAAGAGGATTCAGTTGTCTGATGTAAAATAATCGATCCCATGCCGAGGTAAAATAAAACAACTTAAAGTTTCTTTTTGCTTTTATATATCGGGGTTCGCCTTAAAAAGATAAAAATAAACGTCGAAATATAAAGTAAAAGAGATTTAAGATAAGTTAAATTTTCTTTTAGTTTATTTAGGAGGAGTTTTCTTTCTACCATAAAAAGGATAAAAAAACAAAACCTCCTCCTAAATAAAGTAGAAAAAATTTAACTTATCTTGCCTCGACACGGGATCGAACCGTGGACCTTGTCATTACTAGTGACACGCTCTACCACTGAGCCATCGAGGCGCGATCTGATTGGTTGGCAGATGAGGCTCAGGTTGATCTCTTGAAACGAATTTGTTCTAGATTTACTGAATTTGGGATTTCATACCATTTACTATCTCAACCTAGGTACATTCTTGTAACTGTTTCGTCCCAATCTCGGTAGTAGTGTACTATAGAGCTCTTCTCTACCTTTCAGAACTTTCACGGACTCACGTCATCTTTAGAAGCTGACTTCACACCAGTCTCAACATCCATAACTTCCGGGGCATGCCCAGAGGCAGTAATAAGTCCTGGTTGTTTCTCCTTCAACTCCTTGAATTTCTTCTCAGCGTCCCAAACCCAAGGCGTATCAGCTGCAAAGAGCAGATCCATTTCTTCAAGTGTACGCTGGTTACTCTCAGGGTACAAAGCCCAGACCATGGGAATGGCGAGGATGTTGCAGGCGCCGAAAATATGAAGCGTGTTCTCGCCGATTTTGGAGAACATGACGGGGCACAAAAGTGTCAGCCATCCATTTCCGATAGACCAACCAAAGACTCCGAAGGCATTGCCCTTGGCTCGGACTTGGAGTGGGAAGATCTCGGCGGGATATAGCCAAGGAACGGTGAGCCACGTAGCGCCAAAGACAGAGGTGAATATGAAGACGAAGGAAGCTGCTGCAGCACCGTAGGAGCTAGCCTTGTCGATGTCGCCAGCATCTCGAGCCTCTTGGCCAAGCTTTGAGAACGCAGCGGCGAGGAACATGGCAATTCCCTGCCCTACAGCTCCCCAGTAAAGAGTCCATCGTCTACCAATTCGATCCAGAGTGTAGACACATATCAGTGTAGCAAACATGTAGAAGATGTTGTTGAGCCCGGATATCCATTGACTCTTGCGGGTGTCGAAGCCTGCAATACGGAAGATCGTTGGCGCGTAGATTGTGACTCCAGCGATGCCGACCCATTCCTGCATAATTTGGAGCTGTCTAATATTAGCACTTTGTGTCCTTCTACACCAAAACAAGAACTTACCCAGATAACAAGCTGAACGCGTCGACCGGTATGCAACTCGCCTGATCCAATGCCAAAGAACATGTGCAGATACGAGTTCTTGGTTGACTCCTTCTTCTCAAGTTCGACGATATTCTTGATATCAGTGTACTCAGCATGAGCACGAGCAAGATCAAACTCGCTTGAACCACGCAGACGGCGAAGGATGTACTGCGCTTCATCGTCACGTCCAACCTTGGCAAGCCAACGAGGTGATTCGGGGAAGAACCAGACACTGCCTAGCAGAACAAGCAGGGGAAGAATCTGGAAAGCGATGGGGAATCTCCAACCGAACTGTGAGCCGTTATTGTCGATATAAGTCAGACCAAACTCAAGCCCTGGAAGCCAATTAGTATATGCCATGGAAAGACGTAGATAGGAGTGTTTACAATACGCAACCACCACTCCAAAAATGTTGAGGGTAAACTCAATAGCGATGAATTGGCCACGAGAGGTATGTTCGGCAGTCTCTGTAGCCCAAACTGGGACAATCGCATTGAGAATTCCGGTTCCGATTCCGTTAACAAAGCGAGAGCAAATCATCCAGTTGTGGTTCTGAGCCGAGCATTGCAGCGCTGCACCAAGAATAGCCCAAACAGAGCCGATAGCAATGGTCTTGATTCTTCCAAGTTTATCACCGACCCAGCCGCCAAAGAGGCAGCCGAAGAGAGTACCGAGGTAGTACACTGAGACGATTCCACCTTGGAGAAGACTGTCTGTAACAACAGGCTTGCCTTCTTCATCGACGTAGCCAAAGCCCATAAGATCGATATAGTGCTTGGAGTTGTTGACGCCGCCCATCATTCCCTGGTCGTAACTAAAACAATTAGAATCTTTCTGCATCTGAAAGTATGAGGTCAGCATACCCAAAGAAGAAAATCGAGAGTGCAGCAATGCAATTAATTGCAATGAGAAGCTTTCGCTTCTCAAAGTGGTTGGCCACGTTAAAGCCCGGAAGACGCTCCATGATTCCAGTGATGTATCAGTCTTGATTGACAGAAGCTGACGTTGATCTCTGGGGTAGCAGAAGCATTGCATTTATACTTGATGCAGGTGAGTAGTTGTGTGGATGATCAAACTCGCAGCTCCACTCTCGGATAACCGCATTTGCTCATGAACAGAGCGATCTAATTAGCGTGGTTACTTTGGACGAGGGTCGGAAACAGTCGCCGGGGTGAGATTGTTTCCGTGAGGCTCTGAATGCCCAAACTTGATCGATGATCTCACCACCAGAAAGAACGCCAAAACTTCCTCCTTGTATCAATCATGAATGAAGAGCATGTAAGCTAATCGTAGATCCCGAGATATTGCTAATTGAATATGTTTAATTTCTCTCTCTTGTTAAACTCTTATTCTATGTTTTCCGTCTCCCCCAATGTGAGCATCATTAACCTCCCAGTTCTTGCCCCAGGAATTGGAGATGGTGGAGCGGTTTTGGAACTCCCCCATGGTTTGATTATCCGCTCCAATCAATATCTGTCATCTTGGCCTTTTCCTGGGTCTGGCGGAGATTTCGTGGAGTTGGAGTAGTATTCCCACGTTTTATTCTCGTGACAGGGATCTCACAAGTGTAGGCAGCAGTTTAAAGCAAACATCGGGATGCGGATCCGATGTCCTCTGTTTCACCGATTTGAAGTTTTGTTACATCAAAGACCCGACATCGAGTCATTTTCTGTTGCATCGTGTGATCTGGGGTTCCAGTGACATTATATGACCAACTTTATTACCCCCAAACCTGGAGAATCCCCACGGGCGAGTTTACCTCGGGTATAACTCAGGTTGGGGTCATTGAAACCAGTGCAACTCGGCTTACCCTACAATAGTCAGCATGGGTTCCAACGCTGAGGTTTCTAGACTGACTATGGCATTAGATTGTGAAATCTGGTTGAGATTGGTCAAGAGAGAACCTCAATTTGTTTTTTTCAAGCGACATGCATAGGATGAGATGAGACATTGGTAGTGAATGATCCATTGGGTGGCTTTTCACTCGGAGCCGAATCTTGGCTGCGGCGTAGCATCGTCCATCAAGCTTTCGGCTTTCGGAAATATTTTCTCGGGCATCACGAAGTATAGATGAGAGCCTTTGAGTAACGTTCTTAAGATAATTTGAGTCGTGCTATATTTAAAACGACGTAAATCTCATAGGCGCAGTGTATTTGTCTTCAAGCGACCTGAATTTGTTTCGGCAGTTAAAGGTAACCAAGGGTGTCAGCGGCTTTCCCAAAGTCGCTAGTGACATTTGTTCCCATTCTGGGCTTGGACGTGTCGATCAGCAGTTCGCGTCAGAAATCACCAACATCAAAGTGATCGGGCTCGAGGAATTTACGCATCAAATCTTGATACACTGCATGCCTTGCATACATACCCACAGTTCCAATATCTGATCAGCGAGTAACTACAGGGGTCTGTGAAACCCCAACACCGGCGCTGTGAAGTATGAGAGTTGGAGGTTGTTTTGGCTAACAAGACATGTTTGGATACCTAATTTATCTTGATTTATGTGTATGGTAAGTTCTTACCATGCAAAGTAGCGATCTGCGTCTTTTCACATCACCAAGACTCCCAGCCCAACTTCAGTGCATTACCCGTAGCCTCACTGGTATCGTACTCCCACTGTGTACCCTTCTTCATCTCCATCCAACCACCCAAGCATGCGTCGATAAATTCAGACCTGATTGGAACCTGAGTTGAGCGGATAGGCTGTTTCATCGGATCGAACAGGCCGGCGAGAACCTCTTCCTCGTCCTCGTCCTCGCCTATTTCCCAGTTCTGAGGGACGGGGTCAAAGTCGACACGGAAGACTTGACGCGTATCACCTTGAGCACCCTTTGTCTCGATTCCTTCGTCGGTATACATGAAGAAGTAACCACGGTAATACAGCCTGCGATCCGACTTTGGCCAGACCAGACCAGGGAGTTGACTGCCGGTAGCGTTATCTTGATCTTGATCAGACTCATGCTCAGACTCTTCACTGGACACAATACGCTCTTCATCAGGAAGGGACCCCTCGTCAATATAATCCTCGTCGTGTTGGTCGGTTTCCTCCTTCTTGAGTCTCATAGCTCTCTTAACCCTACGGACCTGGCGCCATATGGTACCTCGAGCTTCTAATTCTCCACGGAAATGTGCTACGCATTCCTCGGCCGTAGCACCAGGCAGGAAGAAGAATTCGTAGCGAAAACTACCACCTCGGCCTAGATCCGTATCTTCTGTTAGACCGTCGTGAAAAGCACAGCCATTGAAATCGTGCGGCACTCTTGGGTGTACCATGTAATAGACCCAGGAAGCGAGAGGAGGCAGGGGGCGCTCATGGAACATACTGTCCCATGACATCAAAGCTGGCTTCCCAGTGTGATCCTTGAAGACGCGGTTATTGGGTACAAGACGCCCTTTGGGTGCCAGGCGAATCTTAGGGGGTCCGTTAGGCCATCTCTCCTCTAGTGTTCGGGCTCGAAGCTTGGTTCGGACCATAATGGAAAGAGATGTGATGGGGGAAGCAGTTAGGGATTTATAGAGTAGATAATTTAAAGGTGATACGGTGAATAAAAATATTGATGAAGAGAAGGCAGACAGAGCCTGTTATATTGATGCAGGTAGGTATCGTTTTATTGTTTCCAAGAGATGCAGACTTGTGATCATTATGTGTCTGAATTTAATTAGCTCACCGCCTCTTGCAGAACCTTTAAGCGGCTAGTTTGGCAAAGCTTGTGGCATGATTTACAGAAGAGTGAATAAGTCCCAGACAAGGTCAAGAAATTACAAAAACCAGTCATCAACTCTTCTTTTCTGTTTTCGAACCACAAACCGGGTATATGTCCCTCTAGCAACGTTTAAGAACATTAATAATCCAATCCAAACCCTCTTTACTCTCCTTCAGCCCATACTTGTATGCCAACGGAAAGCAATGCATCTGATCAGCCCAAGCAAGCCACTCCCCATGGACACCCTCCTTCCTACATCTTTCCCGAAACTCAACAGCTTCTGGTCCAAGGACGTCATGTGAGGCTGTTATACCATGGATCTTGACGTTGTTTTTAACACAGACGCTAAGGTCGGCGTGGATGGGTGACACTCGGGGGTCATCAAAGGACCAATCCAGACGTTCATTGCTATCGTTTGATTTGGTATTTGAGTCGTTTTGACGCTGTCGATCAACGTTGGAGTGACCTGGTGCCCATTTACCGGCCGTTTCGTTGATAGCCGACTCACTCAGAATGGGATCAACCTTGTTAACTTCTTTGATGTCGGGATGCTTGTGGCTTAGATCTGTAGTAGCAGTAATGGCTAGGATGGCGGATGGCGGTTTGATGAGTTGCACGTCTTGGTCCCTCAGTGTCCAGGTCACCGCGCAAAGCGCAATGTTCCCACCAGAACTATCACCTGCCACGACGACACTCTCCCCTAGCTCGGATGACTCTCTCAGCAGGGCATTGTATGTTTTGCAAATTGCTGGGAATGAGTCTTGAACTGGATCCTTTGGCGCCAGTGGGTATGAAACGATGGTGAGTCTGGTATCATCCAAACGATGGACTATTTCTGCGCAGAATGACCAATGTTGACCTACATATGTTATTTGAAGTTGATAATCCGATCAGAGGCGAAAGGACTAACCAGAGGGAGGTGCCTGCCAACCCCCACCAGCAAAATACAGGATTCTCCTGATACATGTCTTGTTTTCACCATCAGAAGGCTTTGGCGTCAGATCATATGTCCAGACTTCTTCAACCAACCTCTCCTCAACATGACACCTCCTGCGAGCACCCCTCGAAGGCTTGCATCGTGTTGGATCAGAAGACGACACCTTTGCAACATCTACCAGCTTTGGTTTAATGGGTTTAATAACAGTGTGAAGGATTTTAGTCGGCCAAGATCGTCCTGTGCGTTCGTCGACGTGAAAGTCGTGATCGTCTGAGCTAAACTCGTCGTCTGAATCGCGGTAGCCATCAGCGGCTGGGGGACTTTGCTGAGCCATTAAGATGGCAGATACCTATAATATTCGGGAATAATAATAGGATGTAAGGTTGAATAAAGTGTAGATCAACGGATGCGGGGTTCAGTTGGCTGTAACACATTAATTAATTAATCGAGTTAAGCTCTGTCATCATTTATTTTGTCTTGGACCCTGAAATCGAATCATCTGCACCACGTACGTCATCTATGCTCTGACATCATGACTCCGCTGCGTGCAACCACAAAACAAGTCGAGAGAAGTTAGACGGCACATTTGGCTTGTTTATTTCATGCGAGTGGAATTAATGCGGTTAGTGGTAGTAAACTCATTCTCTAACTCGTTTATTTGATTGATGAAATATTGGGTCAGTTAATGCAGATGCCGAAAGGGTCAGGCCAAGACCAAGGCCAGTTCTTGAATCGTCTTTGATGTTTCCCTTCAAGGCGAAATCCCCGCGAGTGACGACCGTCTTCTAGTCTCTGTTCGCATTCTAGCTTCAGCCTGTTTTACTGCATCCTCCCAATCCGTAAAGTACAAATAAATGGCCTCCAGACCCGACACACTATTAACAGTTAGCAACCATTTACCAAACAAAGAGACATAGCTCACACGGCAAGACCAGCTGTCAAACCGACCCAAAGGCCAGCCAACTTCCAGCCCAGACCAAAACTGGTCCCGAGTGCAATTGGCAGAGCAATCACGTAATATGAAAAGAGGTTGGCATAGCCTCCAATGGCCTGACGACCGATACCTCTAAGAAGACCGTGGGACACGGCTGCCAAAGCGTCGAATATTTGCATAATTGCACATACGAGGATGACATTCGACACGATGTCAATGACTTCATCGTCTTCGGTAAAAACGCTAGGGATTTGTTCTCGAAGAGTTGTGAAAATGGTCAGATTGAACAAACCAACGACAAGTGCAGCAAAGATGGCCTATACAGTCAGTATGAGATACGACAAAGAATCGAAGGGACTATACATACCACTTTTGCTGTCACTCGCGCAGCTTTACTCAAATCTGCTCCAATAAGATTCGCTACCCGAGTCGACGTCGCGATAGCTAATGGGAAGGGAATATTGAACGACGTCGAAGTCACAGTCACCAAAACCCCCTGAGCCGCAAGTTGCGCTGTACCAAACCGCCCAGCAGCAATGGTGAGAATCTCCAGGACGGAAAATTGCGCCTCAATCATGATCATCCCCGGTAAAGCCAACTTGATCATCGGACCTAAAACAGTCAGTGTATGTCTCACAACATGCCAAGGTAGTCTCACCCCAATTTGTAAAAGCCTTTCGGCTAAAACCCTTCCAGCATTCGTACCCTTCGAACAGCCTAACGTATAGAATGAGAAGAATTGGAAGAAGATTGTGCGTCACGGCCATGGCAATTGCAGCACCTGGAAAACCCCAACCAAGCTTGAAGACAAACAGCCAATTCTGAAGGAAGCTCAATGGAGCTCCGACGAGGAGAGTATACGTCGTGGCGTGGAATAGACCCTGAGACTGCACGAAACGCTTGGCGCTCTCGAAAGCTGAGACACCTGGCATACCCGCGATGAGGATACGCATGTACATAGCAGCCAGTGTCGTCGTGCGGCCCTCTCCAACAAGTGCTACTAGGATAGGTTCAGAGAACCACCAGAGTATGGCGATGGGGATCATCAGAATCCAGAGAAGCCATGTCATGCGCTGGGCTTGGAGACCAACAAGGTGTTTGTGGCCTGAGCCGTATGCCTGTGCGCATAGGGTGTCTAGACATGTTGCTAGGCCTTGGACGGGAACGTAGTATGTTATACTCGCTGTCATTGTTGCCACTGCAAGTGTCAGTATCAGTGATGAAGGTGGCCAAAATACTCACGATTAACAGCGGCCAACTCCTCCATTCCAAGACGTCCGACCGTAAGAACACTTGCCACTGTCACAGAGTAACTACACTATCAGCCATCGATCGTGTTCATCTCTCTGGACATACTCACTGTAGAAGAAAGGTAACAATCAGTGGCACAGCATACTGCACCAACGTCTTTGTCTCACGCTGCCACGTCGTCTCAATACTATGCGCCGCAAGCGCCTCCTCCCATCGCTTATGAACTTCATCCGGTCCCGGCGTAGGCGGTATTCCATCGAACCTGACAGACCTCTCTCTCAACAACGGCGTTGCCTCTCCCGAGTCCTCTGCAAAGAGCGGCCTATCATGATCATGCACGCGCGTGCTAAAAAGGTGACGATACACACGACCGAGGAACGACGCTCTCCATCCTGTTCGAGGATGCTTCGATGGGAGGATGTCGTTATCGCGGAGGAGAGAAGCCTCTGCACGGAGGGATTGTTCAAAGTCGTGAGGGTTCGGAGCGGGGAGGTCGAGGCCTGTAGGTGGAACTGTCGAGAAACCTGAGCCGTAAGCTATTCCGTTGGGATGGAATGCGAGCTGAAGATCTGTCGCGTCGACATGTCGTGGGTCTTCAACTGCTTCTTCATCGCTGTGTTCATCTTCAGAGGAACATTCGTCAATATCTCTCGTTAGAATCTCCTCGACATTAGGCGCTGTATCGATGAATGAAGGCGGAAAGTGTAGATCGTCAGGAATGAAGTCAGCGAATATAGAGTGCCGTCTTCCTCTCCGATCTCCGTTGATAGCAAGCGGTGAAGTCGTAGGCAGCGACATTTTGCATCAACTTTGGAGAACATCAATAGATCACCACGAGCAAGAACCCTTAATCTTTTACATTGTCTCAAAGCACACAATGACGTTTTTCACGCCTCATCTGCACTAAGATAACAAAGTCGGTCAAGAGCTTCGTGATGTCAATTGATAAGAAATGCACCCGTAAGAGGATAGACAGATGCGCCATAGAGCGCTAGTATCACACCCTCTTCAAAGACCCCGCGCCGCAAGCGATGACAGTATGATGTGCATTCCAAGGTTTGATCATTGCCGCCCGGGAGATTTGGCCCGAGATGAAATGTGTTTGGGTCGTCATTTTTGAGGTGCATGAATCTAGATCTTGACCGATGTTTTGGTGTTGAAGCCACTGCATTTCACAACCTTCACGTGCGTTGGTGATTGGCGTTGAACGAATATTCGGCGTAATGATCAACTGTCAGTTACTTGTATCTACATTGCTACACAAAAATAGGCAAAGTAGCTTCTATCAAGTTGCGATATTTCTATCCCCTAGTTACATAAATGCAATACTGATCGTCTCCGCCTTGATTATTACAACGCAGTAGACATTCCGCCATCTACAAACAAGTTCACTCCGTTGACGTACTTTCCCAGTCTGCTTCCGAGAAACACAACAGCATTTGCAATATCCTGTGCCTCTCCAATCTCACCCAGCGGGATGGATGCAAGAAGGCCCTTGAGATACTCTGGGTTGGCCGTCATGGTCTGCTGAAACGTGCTCAACTCCACAGTTCCATCTGGCTGGGTTACTGGTGGTGAGTCAATGGTACCTGGAGCAATCGTGTTGATTCTGATACCCTTAGGACCAAGCCATCGCCCAAAGTCTTTGGCCAGGGTTGCCTGAGCTCGCTTCAGGGTGGTGTATGGTCCTCGGACTGCTGGATGCTTTGCCTCGAAGCCTGCAAGCGAAGTGATAACAACGATAGAGCCTGTGCCGTTGCGTTTCTCCAGATGCGGAGCTGAGGCGTTGATGAGGTTCACGAGGCCGAGAACATCAGCACGAAAGCTGTTTTCCCAGTCCTCAATGTTTGGACTAATATATTTTGGACAGGCTAGTATATAGTAAGAAAATGAACTTCCAATAAAGGAGTTGAAGGGATATACCATTTGCAACAACAAGGTCAATTCTGCCAAACTCCTTGGCTGAGGACTCGACCCAGCCCTGGATTGAAGCAGCATCAGCAATGTCAACACTCGAGCCAACAGCCCGTGCTTCTCCTGTGGCATCTTTGAAGGTTACAAATTCATCGCCTCGGATGTTGCGTGAGCAGTATGAGACATTGACACCTTCGCTCAGTAGAGTTTCAACAATGACTCTACCAATGCCCTTGGTGCCGCCGGTGACAAGGGCGTGGGTGCCAGCAAGCTGAGGAGAGAAGCGAGACATGATGGGAGGAAGTTGTTTGATAACGTTCATTCAGGATTCTTTAAGTAGTCGAACTGTGAAGATTAGATTGATCGCAGGTTGAGAAACAGTCCAGCCCTTTTATATACCACTAGACTGGACACGACAGCCTCAGTGAAAGGGCTATTTGAAAATCCCTGTTGAACTCATTTTCCTATTTAGGGTAGTGCGAGCCTCTAACGATACTATCACCATGCGTCTTTGGATTATCAAGCAATTCTTCATACTCATCATGAGACAATGATCTTGTTTTCCCATTGGAGTTAGTCCAAACCCCGGGATCCGATTTTATCTTCGAGATCGTCTGTCTGCCAATCAATCTCATTTTCCTAAAAGGGTATAGAATGGCTCGATCTTCTGTCCCGCTCTCCCCGTCATTCGTAATCCGTCTGGGCTTACAGACCATCTTAATCTCATTTTCCTCTTTCATATTTGTAGCCCAAATTTCTCTTTTCTTGTTTGCACGTGTAATTAACGAGGATGGCACCGTCCTTTACGTTTGTCAACGTCAGCAATGCCCCTGGCCTGGGGCCCAATGAAGCTAAGCAGATGAGAGCCCATGTTACCAAGGTGAACTTTGCCAAGCGAAGACAAAGACTAGGCAAAGAGAAGAAGGACAAAAGGATGGACGAATCAAAGAAAGCCACTTCTGCTTTGGTCGGATTTGATATTCAGCAACTGTGGCAGATAGTGGATAGATCTGCTTTGAATCCTAGATCTGACCTACTACTCACAAGCATGACCGGCCCCTCATCCTCTCCTATTGGCTACTGTAAGTTCAACATCGATACTCTTTTCATCTAATCTGCTGACATATCATGTCAGTACTTTGCGAGTATCGTACTCTGATCTTCCCAGCCGGCACCGGCGCACCCGGATCGACAAGAGAAGCAGACTGGATTACCCTCCTGTACTCCGAGCCAGCACTTGTTGAAGCATCCATGGCCATCGCAATAAGGCATTCTCCCAGATTCCAGAATTCCCGGGGTCTTCGTGAAGCATCCATGCGTAAAGGTCGAGCTATCAACCTCATCAACCAAAGACTCGACACGCCGTTGGGTTTGACAGATGGAGTGCTCAGTGCAGTCTTTACCTTGACTTTTGCAGAAGTAAGTATTACCTTTTCCCATGTTACTATAATATCTAACCCATCCTATTGCAGCTTCTCGAGAGTGATGCCAAGGCGAGAGACGTTCACATCCAAGGCTTAGCCCAGATGATCAAAGTGAGACGGTCTTTAGGGAATACCGCCATTCCATCATGGTTCGCCGATTTCATTCTTTAGTAAGTTCCTTCAGATATAAGGAATTTATGCGCAGAGACTGATGAACCTTTTGATAGTGACTCGATAGGTCATACAATTTTATCTGCAAGCTATTCTAATCTGCCGCTCATTAATGCCTTGCGTAATGAGGATGACCCCAACCAGATGGATATCGCCGCAATTCGACTCGAAACAAACGTTCTTGTTCAATACATCGATGACTACTACAATTCTACAACGGTGAAACAACGAGAAATGGCAACAATAATTGGATTCGAGATTGAACGCCTGAAACTCGAGGTGGATACCCTGTTGGGAAGCCAAGATAATTACATCCGTTCGCTACACGATTCTCTCCAGCTATTTCTCACTCTATTATGGCCAACCGAAGAACCCAGTCCTCTAGGTGCCAGGGCTGAAGAGTTGAAGTACGTGCTGCTACAACCTCGTATAAGACTCTGCTCTTCGATGCAGCTAGTGGTTTGGCAACTATTCGTCGGTGCTGCGGCCGCAGAACCCTCAAGCGAAACCCAATCTTGGTATTTCATCAGGCTACGGGAAGTAGTAGGGTCTATGAGAATTGGAGGACAGGATGTTGCGATGGAAACTCTAACGGGGGTTTTTGCACCTGATGCTCGGCTGTTGGAGAGGTTCAAGACAGTTTGGCAAGAGATCTACCCCGGGAGATGCACAGGAGAGGTATGAAAAGACTTACAATTAATGAATTTTAGTTTCTTTCCAGGTCGTAGAAATGTGAAAATGTTATTTGTCCAGGGTGAATCTGTCTGACAACTCCACTACCACTCGGTGTCACGTGTCTCGTCTCCAACTGAGGCAATATCCAATCCAAGCAAACTCATCAACAACTTCGAATTTACCCGTGTTATACCGTCAACTCCAATGATGAACGAAGACCCAGCCACTCAGATACAGCCAAACTTCTCCAATGAGATCGCAAGTCCCATCACTCTGGTATTTTCTGGCCAATTGGTAACATCCGAAGATGCACCATCAGAACCTCTTTACCAACTAAGCCGCTCCATAACCTGCCCCATTCAAAAACGTTGTAGCATCATCTTCGAAAAGGTCGAGGTTATAAAAGCCAGCCAGACCCAAGCTACAAAGTCAAGAGGGCGACATCGCACTCGTGATCTATTTTACCTGGTAAACCCTCTTCTGCCACGGAGTCAGCATGATACACCAGCCTGTTACCTGACCGCTGCATCGCCCGAAGCATTGGGAAATACCGAAATAATTATCAGCGAGGCATCTCCGCAAAAACCCGAATTCAGAGCCATGCTCAATGCCGATAGATCCGCAGCAGATGTTCAACTATTCAATCGCGAGACTCAACAGAAACTATTTGATATCAGGCCCAATCTAAAAGGCGGTCATTATCAGTGGATAGATGACAAAGGGCAGCTTATTGCGCATGAGTCAGGGAAAGAAGGGGAAAACAAGTTGGCCATCCAAGTTCCGTTGCAACAAGAGGTTAGAGACGCAATGGTAGCGTTATGGGTTTTGAGACTTTGGTACGATTATATGGAGGGCGAGACAGCAGAGCAATAAGATGAGCCTTTATGGGATATGACTTGCCTAGTCGTGACTCACATCTCTACAGGACTTCAATATTGTATCGGATCTTCCGATCCTTCATCCTAGACAAGGCGACACGAGGGATCTACTAGGTCAACTCGGAAAGTTCGCTGCGCCCTATAGATCCTTTTTACCTAATTCTAGGCTGCTACTTGGCTAAAGTGGGAATAAGAATATAATCTTTGCATTAAATTTATGATCTCTTGAAATATGCAGGGCGCAGCGAATCTTTCGAGTCAGTCAAGGTGCATTGGAACTGGACGAGCAGGCTAATGGCCGAGTACAAAGTGGTAGAACTAACATTGTTCGTGAATATCATACATAATTAAGTTATAACCAGCCGTCAACTACTATACACAACCTACCATTGAGGCGTCTACGGACTATTTCCCGAGGTGTGCACCTCGAACGCGACCGTCTTACTAATACCCATCTGCTTCGATTGCATTTCGTCAAGGTCAATATCAGATGAATCGGTTCTGTGCCCCCTACGACTGATGATGCGCTCTTGCGAACTCGTCCTATCGGCTGGTTCTCCTCCTCTGACCTCAACAATGTTCTCGCCCTGTTGCGTAGTGAGCATAATATCACCGCCACCACCATATGGAAATCTCCGGTTAGGATATCCGCCAGGTGGATTACGACTCTGTCCTGATGACCCGTAAACTTGGTTGTGGAAGACGACTTTGGACGCGAGGATATCGATGCTAAAGCCTGTTAGCGTGGGAGGACGAAGGGGAGGGTTGAGCCTACATCATCATGACTGGAAACATGCATTCCATAGCATAAGCAAACCGATCAATCTGCGAGGCGAGATTTGTTGCACTCTGTTCCGCGCTTTGGAAGGAATATGTGATGGCTCGCATGACACCCAGCACTGCAAGGAGTGCAAGTCGAACCTCGGTACTTCGCATCAGGTATCGAAACAGACCAGCCTTGATAGCGGCACTGAGAGACGTCGACTTGGCCGAACTGAAGACTCGTAGGAGGAAGAAGGAGCTGAGACATTCCAGCAGGGCGATGAGGATGAAGTAGCCCATGTGTAGATGGTTGATCAGCGTCTGATCACTGTTGGGGCTGTTGATGATACGTCGGGCTCGAATAGCTACAATGACGACGCGGATAGCGGAGACGGAGATGATCATGAACCAGTATAAGGTAGCGAAGGTGATCCATTGGCGACCGCGTAGGACTCGACTTAGGATGATATAACTATAGAACGACAGACCGACTTCTTGTACCTGTAGTAGCAATACATTAGCACGAGGCAAATAACGATAGAGGCCAAGTGAACGTACCATCCAGAGAATGTCGGCGAATACAGATGCTACAGCCCTGGTTGTAGCAGAATTCGAGTCATCGTAAAAGGCATAATAGCAAAGCCCGTTTGCTATGGCGCCAGCCGCAGACGTGACGATGGGAACGATGGAAACAGGGCTAAAGGTCGTGATGCCAGCGACCATAAGACCAAACAAGACATTCGCTATCCCGATCGTGCTGAGGATCGACCAGCTCAGCTCGTAGTAAACGTGGTCGACCATATTGTAAGAGCGATGGCCGCAGCGTCGAATGTCAACATGTTCGATTTGAGAACCCCGCAAAAAGTGCAAAAAGAAAAACACGGGGGGCACAGCTTAATATCGGACTGCACTGTCAGAATGCAAGTTTCCGGGGTAGGCCGATCTACGTGTTCGTGATCACGTTAGCGAGAGGAATACCCCAGAGTGGACTGACCCTCCTGACATTTTGGGGGATGCGGGCAGAATAAGCTGAGCAGTCTGCATGCATGTATGAGTCAATGGGCGTTCAGTATTTACTGTCGATCCTCCGCACCGTAAACTCAGCTGGGTGGCACCTCTCGGTTCTGTAAGCGAAGCACAAGACCAGATGAAGATAGACTCGTCAAAGGGATGAGCGCCTGTCAAGTTGCTTCACTGAAGCGCTAAAAACAACAGGGGAGGCTAAAATGGTAATTGATCCGGGGAGATATGTCTCTGTTTCAAGCAACGGTTGGTTGGCGTCAAACCCGACATAGTGGTGGCCAAAACGGACTCGCATTTATCCACCGTTCTCATGTGCTGTGCCACGGCTAATGTCGAACTCGTGTGTGTTGTTGGTTCCAATGCATCCCTCGCATGGAAACCATTTCCTCATCTAGTCTGATCCTTCACCCGTGGGTCTTATTCCCTGGTTCGTGGCGAAATCTGACACCCGAGCTGAAGAGTTTGGACTCGTCCGACAGGGTAGTATCGTATGCAACTGACTCAATTCATTCCAAAGTTGGAAACGGAATGTGGTCCGTGTTTTATTCTGATTAGGTTATAAATTAAATCTTTCGGGCTTTTGCTGTTATGGCTGGAGTGACTTTTCCAGCAGTCGTTAAACCCCTAAGCGTAAGCTGAGAACTTCATGACACGAGGAGTTATACCCTGTAGGAGAGTTTCAAAATTATTATTCTTGTTTCTCCAATTACAAACTCGTCTGTAGGATTTCTCACTTCATAGCATCGGATTTATATACAAGGGTACAGGAAGAAAACGCCCGTCACTGTCTGACAATCCTTCCTCTCCAGACAACGATTTTCTCAACCTTGTTCATTCTGCAGCATTATATGAAGCTCATAAGAGTTTCCTGCTAAACTTGACAGATTCACAAACCCCGAAAATTTCCAGGGGTAACGGGTTTCTGTCCGAATCGAAACGGGGCCGTCAGATCACTTGTATTTCCAGCTTACCTCCGTATCTTGGCACCTGAAAGGTTACACGACTCCATTTCGTCTTGATGAGTTTGTCTTTGGTAACTGAAGACGGAAACCATACTAATTTCTGTCGATTGATCGACAACATATGTAATCTCGGCTACACAGACTAAATTCGTTTCTCTGGAACCTTTAGTCAGACAATGCAATCACTACAAATGCATTTGTGCATCAAAGATAAACAACTTATATATGCCTTCAAGTCGAACTAGTATTGGAAGATATAACTAGTATATCAACTCATTCGTTTGCCAACTTTTCCAACATCTGGTGCAGCTTCTCGGCCACAAAGTTAGGATTATCAATCTGAATAAAATGACCCGCATCCGGCGCCTGAATAGGCCCTTCACTCCTTTCCGAACTCGTGAGTCTCGAAAGCCCCTCGTTGTACCGGTGCCAGTAAGGGCTCATGTAAGCCTGCACAGCTTCACCTGGAATCTTGAAATCTGTCCCGGTACGTGCAGCGAAGTAGTCAAAGTCGTGGCCCAGAACAGTGACGTAGGGGTCTTTGTCGCCGACTTTGGGAAGAACGGGCGAATCAGATTTGCCGAGAAGTTCAGTCAGGTTCTTGCGACTGAGACCCTCTTGGGAACCGACGTCGGGATGAAAGCGCTTTCGTGTCTCTTCTCGAGCCACGCGTAGATCCTCAACTGTAACGCCAGAGGGGAGATCTTTGGGGTTGAAGCCCTCAGCATCTGGGTCGGGGAAGACAGAGACGAAATCCGTGTCGGTCAAGACACTGTCGAGAAGCAATACTCCTGCTACGGTGCCGGGATATTCAGCAGCGTAGAGGCGACTCAATGCACACCCGATGGAATTAGCGATGAGGACAAGTCGAACACTGTCTGGCTCATCGATACCCATCTTATTCTTCAGAACTTGTGTGATGAGTTGGCGAATATCACCGATAACGCTCATACAGTCGTGGGCGTGAGTTGGATCAGCAGCACCTTCATCGTTAGGGTCATGGTCAGTAGTCTGGCCCTGGCCAAAACGATCAAAGGTCAACATTGGCGGGAGACCTTTGGGAGAAAGCTCTTTGAGCTTGTTCATTGTCCCAACCCACGAGGCTTGAGCAGCATGGAGGCCGTTGACAAACACGATGAGAGTTGGGTTGGTAGCCTCTTTTGCTGTAGCGGCAGTGAAGCTATAGCAAAGCTGTGCACTTGGCTTGGTGTCCAAGCGGACGAATTCATACTGAGGAGTAGTCTGGTCTGCCATGTTGAGGTTTAGTTTGTTGGGAAGAGTAAGTGAGATAGCTTGAGAGTCGTAAGCTGATATGGATACCTAGATATTTATATACTTCTCAGCGTCAGCATTGATGACGTCACCTGTCCGAAGGATGCGTATGGAATCAATAAGACGACAAAGATGAGAGGATCTTGGTTCTGTCAAATCTCAGACAGAAACGTATTACAAGTGGAATCTTACTTGGGTGTCTTGGCAAAGTCCGGGATCAAATGTTGATATAAGCATCGTCGTAAGCCCAACGTTGGCCAATCTACAACCAGTATTTAGAATACACCTGGCTTTTATATCATATAGTTAGGTCGTTGTCCCTGTGAAGCAACCCTCTTACTCCGACGCCGATACTCCCTCTGCCTTCGACAAGCAATACACTGTCCCTCCTCATCAAAGTAGTGCTCATCCCTCTCCAGCTCGCACCAATCATGCGGCTCATCAATAAAGCAACTCTCACAAAAATGATACCTATAGCAGCAATCTCTAAACCCCATCGTCGCCCGATCCCATACATCGATGAGCCTTTTGTCGCTTCCAGGAGTCGTGTCTGTCTTTTTAGGATCTTTCACACAGATATTACGAATCCAAACAGGTGGGAATTTTTGCAACCCAGACCAGCTCACAAGAACCCAACCATCTTTTCCTAGCTCGGACTCTTCAAAGTCGTCATCTTCCTCAGTGAACATGGGGGGTGAAACCTCGAGATCGAATTCGGCTTGGATGAGGCCCTTCTCAATGACGTCGGCCCATGAGTCTCGGTCCTTTGGAATTACCAAGATCCAGCTCTTGTAGTTGCTTCGCAAGGGACATCCCTTCTCGGCAAATCTTACGGAATCGCACCAAGATGGCACAATGTGCGGAAGAGGCTCTTTTCCTTGGATCTCCGAGGCCAACTTCTCCTCAGCCTCGGCTTCTGACAAACCAGCCACTGCATCCCGTTTCATTTTCTCCAGAGCCTCTTTTCGAAACTCTTTTTCTCGACGATGATGAGCTATGCATTCTTCCAGGGTGTCAAAGCCCGTGTACACATCAACACGTGGATCGTAGTTGGTTGCTGCACCCCATCCTGCATTCAAGTCCAGTAGATCCCGGCCTATCTCGAAAGGTGTAAGCTTGGGTTTTCCCAGACAGTACAATTGAATGCTGAGTTTGGTGATTTTTGCATTGAGGCCGTTCCCAAGCGTGCCGACGATGTTGTAAGGGCGACCGGCGTGGTCTTTGAATACGTGATGAGCACGTTGACTGGCTATTCTTTTGCGTGGTGCTTTTCCGAATAAAGGGTGACGTTGCTTTGAGGAATGTTTCCTTACGGGATGTTGAATTGAACGGGCCATTTTGTCTTTGTTTTGCAAAATTGAAATGTGAAGAAGCGTGAATTTGCTAGTGATGTCTGCCTTGGGGAGTGAACGGGGCTTACCCACAATTATGTAATCTGACATTTTTCCATAACAAGAAATCGCCGGTCTTACACCGCCCGTCACTCTAGAATTAATTTTGATCATGATTTATTATACTTGTATATGTATTTCGTAAATAATTATGGCTATCGTCAACAAAGGGGTATCATTCTGTGTTCCTAAACTCGGGTATAAAAATCTCCATCGCAGTGAAACCACTGATTTACTCGGCATGCAACTCTTCGTAATCCGGAGGCCCGGGCCATAGATCATGATAGCATGGTAAAATCTCCTCCGAAATATGATTTGAAGGCCTCGCATAGTTGCTCAATACAACCCGATGCTCGGACCGAAGTATCCTTCCAACTCCTGTTCTCATAGCAAGATCTGATCTTCCTTTGGGATATGTCTCCTTCATCAGCTGGAGTTCGAGGACTAATGCGTGTGTGACTGATGTGTCGCCGATGTCACCGGTGTCTTGCGTGTAATGAGATGAACTCTTTTTAATAGAGAAGGGCAAATCCATATTCAGCGTCCCTGCGGTGTCGTCTGTCGTCCATCCGTCGTAGAATGAAGATTCACCCAAGATGGATGTCTTCTTATGCGCCTGACCTTTCTCTTCATGGTCTTCTTGGGCATGTTGCGAGCAAGCCATTGCTGTGGTCTGGATAGTCTCTTCGATTGTCCAAGTACCCTTGCACACGCGCCAGAACTGGACATCCTCTCCATTTCCAGGACAACTCCTAAGCCCACTCATGTTGAGTGTTGCTTGGTTGTTGCGGCCAGGATCTATAACAGGATCGAAACTGCAGGCGACCTCGATTCCAGCAGCTTGGAAAATACGACTAGAACAGAACCATTTGCTTGGCACAGGTATTGATCGTGCAATGGGGAGAATGCGGTTGAGCGTAATGATCTCGGGGGGCTTCGATAATTGTGCCTTTCGCTGTATTGAGGCTACGGCCTCGAACTCGTATGTGACAGATACAAGCGAGTTGTCCATAGAAGGGGGCACATAGCTTGGTACTCTGTAGGAGAAGGGATATGTATAAAGGTTGCTGTCCAGTGTAGTCGTAGTTTTAATAAAGTTGCATCGCTTTAGTTCCGTTACTTGATGTTTGCAATCCCTGCAAGTCCTCTTGAAAGGCCTTTTGTGGGTGATATGAACCCGTAGGACGGCATAAAGACTATCGACCTCGGTGACATCTTCAGTTACGTGAAACAGAAGAGATCCCGAGATAGTAGAGCTATCGCCGTTGTCGGTATAGTTGAGAATGACAATTGGTGAGGTATCAATGCGGCAGTCGAGAGAAGCAGGACTATTTCGTAGTTTCTTGGTCTTCTTGAATAGTGGAGTTGGTGCTTGTGGTCTGATCAACTGGGATAGGCCTGTCATGGTGTGATGGATGCCGGCAGTGGAATTGAGGATCCGCGGCGGCTCTGTTGTGGATGTTTGTAATAAGAATATCGTATCGGACGAATGTGAAAGCGACGATATAGATCTCTTGGAAGGGAATTATACATGTGTAGGTAAGAATAAATCCAAGGTCTGGGGAAAATTACATATGGCTTTTGATGCTCGTACGATTTATTGTAATGAATAAGTCGGTCATGGTTACAGCGATCCACCAGTTTCGATGTCGCGGTGAATTGCCAAGAATGTCACCCTTGGTGTGTCGATCCCATGTTCAAGGTTAAACTCTATATGGTAATTCTCACCGACTCAGCCAAGCGATGCGGGACTCACTTGAATGACAAGACACGCCTTTCCCAATCAGGGCTATGACCACGACGTGATCTCACTCTCGCCTTGACTGACCAATTCTGACCACTTCATCACCCGCTTCTCACCTCCTAAACTATGCCTCGTGACTCGCCCCTATCTCCCGGTAGAACAGCATCAGGCCAGCCACGCAAACCCCGGACAAAGAGTTTCTCTGGCTGCTGGACTTGCCGCGCCAAGCACGTCAAATGTGACGAGGCCAAGCCGGCATGCAATCGCTGCCAGAAAGCCGGTGTTGAGTGTGAGGGTTATGGCGTTAGGATATCCTGGGCGTCTGTGAGGAATCCTTCGACTTTTCGGAGAGGGAGACGCAGAAAGGCCGCGGCTAGACATGGTCAGTCGAGGAACTTGGATTCTATTGGGGAGACTCCCTCTGAACAAGATGCTCCATCTTCTAATCCCCCGGATGAGAGTGACCAGGGTGACATGCCTCCAGGCGACGCGCCTTCGGATCTATCATCAGAAGCTCAGTACAACAATGCGCCCTACTTTCATGGCCAACAATCGAACTTCAATCAAGGCTCCTTCACCGACCATTTGAACACAAGAATATTTCACTCGTATGAACTCTTGGGTCAAGGTCTAACCACTGGGCAGCAATACGCCTCTCTCCAGACAACCCAGCCTCAGCTCCCGCTGGTGCAATTTGACCAGAACCTGGACCAGAGCTCAATATCTCAAGACGACATTAACACGCACGGCACAACTACGCCTGTCAGTGTCGGCGATGTCAACACCAGTTCTCTACCCTTGCCCGGGGTCTCTGAGCTTATTTCCCATGCATCATCGCCAGTTAACGCGCAAGGGCAAAGCCGAAAGGTCACGCGTCACTTGGACATTCTTCCTGACCCTGGTCTTCATTGTGAATTGCTGCAACATTGGACACTTGACCTTTGCGATTCTCTGAACCCAGTCCCTGGTATTCATAACCCTTTACGAAACATATTATTACCTATTGCCCTTGAAGGAGGCCGCACAGATTCAGAAACCTCAACAGGCGCAACCGCTTTGTTCCACTTCATCTGCTCTGCATCGGCATTCCATCTCGCAAAGAAACGGGAGAGCCATGAATCGAAACGCGCTCTCGAGAACGTTGCTCTAGAGCATCACAACATCGGCATCATTCACCTAGCTCAAAACATCCGCCGCTCCAAGGATGGTCCAAACTGCGTGTCGCTTCTGGCAGCTGTCATTATGTGCATCATGAACGAAGCTGTCACGCTGCCGACTAGTTTCTGGCGGCTGCATTTTCGCGGCGCTGTTGAGTGGGTGAATCACATCGATCCGCAGGTCTGGCACAAGAGCGAAGCAGCCTCGAGTATTTATCAGATTTTCCGGGGAATGTCGACAGTGGTGCAGGCTCAGCTGCTGTTTGATGGTCAGGAGACTTCCTACTGGGAGTTTACCAATGAGCTTGGTCAACAACCTGAACCTTATATGTTGTACACAGCCTTCGGTATTCCTCAGCCAGTATTCGAAGGCTTACGCGCCATGAACTGTTTTGAGATGCGGAGAAAGTCCACTTCCTATAATGATCCATCGCCTGATGAACTTGACAGACTTGAACTTGAACTGTATCTTTCAGCACCAAATAAACCCGAAGCGTCCATCGCGCGAGATCACGGTGATTTGATCTACCACCACGGCTACATCTTCTACTACGCAGCCCTGATCCACATGAAACGCAATTTGAAAGACATGCCCATGGTTGCGGTGCAGCCACTTGTTGAGAAAGCCCTACCCCATCTCGAAGCTCTACCAACGGGAACAACTCAACGTTTTTGCCCAATGCTCTGGCCCGTAGCCATCATAGCATTTGAGATTGCCGATAGCGCAATGCAGCAACGGATGCTCAAATCGTTTGCTTTCTTCGAGGAAAGGTCTGAGCTGGCCATCTGGTCGCAGATCAAACAGCACGTCAAAGAGCTCTGGGCGCTGCGAAGGAGAGAGGGTGCTAATATTAAATGGCATCAGACTGCACTGGGGAGAATGAGTGATAGCTTCATGTTGCTGTGAATGCGACGTGGCCATAGCTTCCCGTTTATCGGAGCCGTGCCGTCCCGTTGGTGTGAGATGAGGGCCAATCGATCGCCCACGTTATGGATTCTTTGCGTGTGATTTTTGTAACTTTCTAAATTTACTCTGCATCCATTATGCAGTCTCCCCGCAGTGGAGAGTCTTATATGATGTTGAACTTGATAAATAATCACCTTGAGCGGGGTGTTTCGGAATCTGATGCCATGCATAGTTACTGGCACAAACGTGGATTCTTTAGCATCTACAGAAAATGCATCCTCTCTGCACGTTTTCTGCTTCTCAAATCTGATACTTCTGAGCTGTGTCCAAACGCTGTCCTGCTGAAACTCTGTTTCGGTGAGCGCCGAAACTTTGACTCCTTTTGCACGCAGACTGGCCTCCCCCAGAATTGAGTTATAAATCAACGTTAATAACACACGGTGGCACATTCATTGAATCACTGCGCCGTGCTTATTAATATAATGCCTTAAATCTCACTAGCCTGTGACGTTGAGTAGATCTCCCACGTTTGTAGATCTCTCGTTGTGAATTGCCGAAATGGGTCAAGAACTAACACGCCTTGATGGGGCAACGGGGCCAAAGATTTTGCACAATGGCATAATGGCAGCGGCTTGGATGTCGCTTGTAACTAGGTATCTTGTTGTTATAAAGAATGGATATCCTGAGGGAGTTTCTCTCAATTTCTGCAATACAAAACACAAAAGACTAAACATGTCTGGTCAAATCATCATCCACGCTGTTCGACATGCCCAAGGTTATCACAACCTCGGCGATGAATTCTTCCACCTCAGAGATCCCGCTCTGACTCCCTTTGGGGAACAACAATGTGCTCAACGTCGTAAAGCCTCGTTTCAAGATCAGTCAAAGTTCAAACTCATCACATCATCGCCCATGATTCGAACTCTACATACAACGAACCTTATCTTTCGTGATGCCATCCAGACACAAGACATCCTCGCTATTCCAGAGGCGCAAGAAATTTCCGACCACGGCTGCGATATTGGAACCGACCCTGATATTCTCAAGGAAATTACACTACGGAATGACTGGCCTGTGGATTTGAGTCTTGTGCAAGATGGATGGAATGACAAGAACCTCTATGGACCAAACAGTCCTGTCACCGGTGCCTGCGCAGCACGTGCCCGGACAGTCAGAAGGATACTCAGAGAGAATGGAATGTCTCTAAGTCAAGACACCGACCAAGATATTCACATTGTCTTGGTTGCCCATGGAAGCTTCCTGCATTATTTCAGCAACGACTGGGAGGACAGCACCGCTGGATGCGGAACGGGCTGGAAGAACTGCGAGACGAGGCGATATGTGTTTCAAAACGATGAGTCTGATGAGAATGCTTGGCTTGTTGAGACTGAGGAGAGTCGACTGGCTCGGGGACTGGAGGGTCTTGCTCCGTCAGCAGAGGTGCAAGAGAAGTTGTACGAGAAGACTATGATTGGATGGGTAAATCAAGGACTGCCTGATATAAGATATCTGGCTACGGCTTCGGTCATGTCGACACAAGAGCATTCTAGATTGTAAGATACTGGGTGGATGAAGCGAGCAAGGCGTTAAGATTGATAGAAAAAACCGGAGAAAAACGAGGGTTTTGGAAAGGTGGTTATGAAAGGTGTAGGGTGGGTTAGTGTATTCTTGGGCATAATATACACAGATTACATCCCGTTATTGGTTACCGAAGGATAAAACACTTGCTCGGATTATGAAACCCCACGGAACGGTCCAGTAGAAATTGCAAATGTGCACATTCCCATGGTTCGTCATTTCGGTAGATTCATTTCGGTATGAACATCTCACGTCATTCCATCAACCTCAACAGCATCACTCATCACGAACAAAAAAAGCACCCAAGCAAGTCACAAAATATGTACATAACTTCGTGTCTAGGCATCTCTAGCCGCCCTATTATGATACAAAACAAGTAAAACTTCAGGTATGAGCCTCGTCAACTTCTCCGAGGCGGTGGCGGTGATAATCCCTGCTGCGCAGCCTCATGCTCAACAGCCAAACCCATATTCGCATGAGCCATCTCCATACTGCGCCCACTCTTCGCAGATTCACTCCCCCGTCCCAGTGGCCAACTATCATCCCTATTTAGATTCTCATCATCCCTTGAAAACCTCGGCACCACGCCCCTCCCAACTTCAACGTCGTCCGGTGTAGGCGGCCCGTTCTTGTCAAAGAAGTCAAACTCGGCGGGTTCCTGCTCCTCGGGGATGTTGCGTAGTTCCATGCCGTCGTGGTTGACGACGGCGGCGTGTCCGGGTGTCACGGGTTCGGTGGAGACATGTTTGCTGCTGCGTGTCCATGTCCAGCCGGAGCCTTTTCTCTCGCCGGTCTGGGAGTCGAGGCGGCGCGAGGTGAAGGATGTGTGGATATTTCGGAGGATGGGGCGAAGAACGGGGATGCATTGCACCATTATTGTTCCAGCGATTTCTGACGAGTACCAGACTTGCGACATGCCGTTGCGCCCTGTAATTTGTTAGTTGGTGGGTTGGATGGTGAGATGGGAGACGTACATATGTAGTAGGCATCACGGCCGTTTCCCTTGTCTTTCCAGCTAACTCGGATAGCCGAGACGATGGCAACACTAGACCACTGTCAGAGAGTTGTTTGTTTAGTTCTCGTTCTTTGACTTACACCATTCCAAGACTCATGGTCAAACAGAGACCAATCTTCTCCATCCGCCTCATCTCCAGGCCTCGAGTGATAAGCCAAGGGAAACACGCAAAGACAAAATCCATAATAATGTTATAAACTGCATCGAGTCAGCATAAGCAAGTATATCACGACCAAAGACCACCTACCATTGCCGCCCTCCTTGAAATGAGTGCGAAACTTGGAGTCGATGCAGAAGTTGAATCGATACCAGTTGTCGTACGACGCCTTGCCGCACACCTTTGCCCATTGGAAGAAGACCTTGACAACCATGTACGAGTTCATGCTGCCAATACAGAACCACAGGATCCATTTCTGCCACTCGTTGCTCATTCGTAATAATGTTACTGCAAACGCCGTCTTTGTCAATGCCTGGCCGATCAATGTTCCGCATGAGGATATGTTGATAAGGATGTGCATTCTGTCGTCCCAAGTCTCGGATGAGTCTTTGAGGACATAGCCGTTGTCGAATTCGTATACGATGAGACTGTTGTTGGCGAGGAGCAAAATCTAGTTGTCCATGTTAGTATAACATCGGTGAGCGGAAAGACTCAACTTACCCACGATGCAATGAGGATATAATCATCGTACCACATGCCATGCCTCCTCGTAATCTTGACATATAACCGCAATGCCAGAAAGATACTGGCCCCTATGAACAACGACCACAGCCCAGCGTTCATCTCGCGGTAGGGGTTGACAAATTCGTGGACGGGTTCGTCATCTTTATCGTCGCGAAGCCTTAGCTTCATCGCTACATTTCCTCTATCGCAGAAGAATACCCGGGTGTTTCGTTTTGTCGAAATGCAGCTGCAGGAAACAAAGTCTAGAACCAACAAGTAGAGCAGTAACCCAGAATGAATGGGAAAATCGGGGGAGATCAAACGTAAAAGAAGGATTCTAAACAAGAACCCCCTGTTCTGCGTATATGGGGTTGCTCTGCAGATGCTTGCCCCCCTCTGCTGCGTGACGAGCATAGGCGAGCAGTGCCGCCCCTGCATGGGATCACTCTACAAGGGTCACCAAGCGAACTTTAGACTGATGGTCTTTTTACGGGACGGGACCTACCTTAATCGGAACTGGGGCCGTGATGAGGTTGTCGATATGGCGCCGAAACAAGCTCTCGTATTCTCGGGTTGCTGAGACCTGAAATTGAGGCAATAGACTTGAACACTCGAGTCAACTGCCGAAACACCAATAATCTTTCTTCCATTCCCTCTAGCAGAATTTAACTGTGAGGGAAACGAACTCCACGTACCTGATACGATCATCATAAAATCCCAGTCTCACGCACCCTGTACTCGGTCCAAAAAGGCGCATCAGCCGAACGAATAACCAGCTGGTCCCTGTCTATCAGTCGGGGGTTGTATGTTTACTTTTTACTTTGTAGGCTGTCTACTGTAAGTGAAACGACGATGTGATTTCTATTGCAGGATATGACCCTTGTCCGCGGGGATCTGTCTCTGCTTCCTATACGTGGTTTAACTCGGGCCCCCCTGAACGCTTGGACGATTCCGTCCTTGCAGCCATGTGGGTTGCCGGCGTTCCTTTTAGAAGCCCGGTTCACCAGAATGGTCATATTTGCTTTGCTTTCAGCGAGACCTGAGATCGGGTACCCTTGGAACAAGAGGGGAAAACACGATTTATCCTTTCGGGTGACGTGACTCGAGTTGCAGAATGTGGCTGCGTCGGTAGATTTATCACACTGCCGCCGGACTGATTGTGGAGCGTGGGCCGAGAACAATCCTTAAATTAGTTGGATTGAGAGGAATATCACAGGTAGATATAGGTAGGTAGCACATTCAGTCAATGATGAGTTCTGCACTGCACTGGAGACAAGCACTATATCTGCGATTCTTGTCGTATGTTTACTGACAAATTATCGTTTGTCGAGGCGAGTCTAGACATCTACTCGACCCCGATTCAATGTTACTGTATTATTCGCCTCGCTGGAAATCCACACTAACACCCTGGATGGTTCAGATCATAGCCTGGCCGCGGGTCCAGATTGATTCCAGTGACGTGGTTCCTGGGATCGCAAGGTCCGTCTGCGCATCGACCATCAATAACGTCTTTGGTGAAACGCCGATTACCATTTCTTTCCACAAAAAGATGTTATTTTCGATATTCAGGTCCACGGGTAGCCTGCCTCGCTTACGCAGGCTGGCAAATAAACGGGTAAAAAAAAGCTGCAGGTTAAATGGGCAGATGCACAATATCGAAGAGCCAGGGGAAACGCACCGGATTACCGGACCAGCCACGCGGATATAGGACCAGGATTAAAATTAAGAATAAGCCGAGCGAACAAAGTTCTCTTCTCGTTCTCGAGATCTCCGGGAGATATGAATGTACGGTAGCATTGTGATTACGGTGGGGTTTCCTATCCCGTCTTGCTCTTTGTGCGAGCGACGACGACGACGGCCCTTACGACGCGGGTCTTGTCAAACCAGTTGAACAGTCTCCCTGCTAATTTGAAGCCTCCCATCGAGACGCCGTATTCTGCCAACAACTGGTCTTGGCGATCGAGGAACTTGACCAGCCCTGAGAAGACATCATCTGTGATCTCCTTGATGATGATCTCATTGCGGTCGTATCCGCACTCCACGAGCTGGTCTCTGTACTCGCTCTCTGAGAGGAATGTCTTGAGCGGACAGCCCATCATTTTGCCAATCAGCCTTGCTTTCCAGATATTGGCGGTTGATGCCTTTTCGTTGAGGAGCAGATCAAATGCCATGAATTGAGCATCGAGCTGTTTGGCTGCGTGTTGAAGCACGGGTTTTCGGGATGGTGAGAAATGGTAGATACAGTCGAGAGCTAAAAGCCAGCGCTCGGTATATCTCTCATCAGCAAGGGAGTCAACAGCCTCTGCAACCTGGGTGCTCCAAGTCTTTGGCTTTGCAGCATCCGCACAGAAGAGACTAAAAGACTCGGCGTCAATGCCGCCAAAACTCTCACCCGCCTCGGACAGCTCGCGATAAATCCTGCGGCGCGAGGTCTGGACCTGGGCTTCATTTAACGTAAGTCCAACATAGCGAAAGTCCCTCCAGCCCTGCTCCTTTGCAAGCCTCGCCAGCTGCCAAGTTTGGTCACCGCAGCCGAACCCGAGATCCAGAACTGCAAGGGAACCGCTCGGAGGCGCATCGTCCGACAAGCCAGCGGTGTGGACAGCCTGTTCGAGCAGGGCAGCGCAGGCCTCGGGGAATTTGTCAATTGGCTCGCCTGTTTGAGTTTTCCTGGGACACATGTTTAATGCAAAATTTTTGATTACCCTGGGAGTGGTTGCTTACCAGTATCCCACATTCATCCACATGGATGTTGGTCGTGTTGTGATGTTGAGTTTCCAGTGTCCGAGGCCGTATATATCGCTCATTCGCATCACGACAAATGCGACGATGCCTGCGACGGATACAGCGGCGATGAGTCCGCAGGCAAAGCCAAGACCAAAACTATCTTGATCGAAAAGCATGTCAGCGGTTGCGGTCCGCGCCGTGGACTAACTAACGGCTGTTGAGTGTGAAGGTGGATGGGATGGCTGAAAAGATGGTGGCATCCCCAACTGAGCCTGACCCGACCGACAGATCTTGCGCACCCACTCACTAACTACAACTTCGGTAAATGACTAATTATTTAAAGTTGGGGACATTACTGTTATGCTTAAATTGGAGGTAATCTTGGAACAAGAATTCTTCATCTTTTATTCGTTCATTATTGTCATTTATGTACTTTCCCATGGAATCGAGACTCCAAAATCCTTAGCGACTCTCATGGCCGAGACAATGCATCCCTCTAGCAGCACCATGCCATCCCAGCACCACGCGCCACTAATCCACACATTATCCTGCCCATTTACCCAAGCCATAGCCTTATCGTCCTCGCTCTTGACACCCGAAGTGCCTAGCAATTTCTGAACAAGGCCCTGGCTCTCTGTGCTTCTTAGGGTTCTGGTAAATTTGGCCTTATGCATCGCCTCTGGCTGCGCCGCATCGTGCAAGGGACACGTGCTAACTACGACTCCGCTGGGCATGGTGTGAAGTGCCTCGGTACGAGGACTGCCCACGTCAGGATATAGGGTTCTCAGGGCCATGGTCTGGGCCGACGAAGCACCTGCTGAGTGATGCATGCAAGCGATGGGTTGACGAGGGCTGGTGCTATTGTTGACAACGCTAATCTCCGCCTCTTCCGGTATCAAGACGGAGCTTTCGACTTGCCGAGTCGGGAGCTTCTCTAGAGTAGACCTCAACGGTTTAAAGATTCTGCCTGCGACATCTGGAGAGACGGAGAGGACGACGCGATCAAAGACCTGCTCTAAAACGCGCCCGGATGCGTCGGTCGTAGACTGCCAGCGTACCACCACGGTCCCATCGTCTTGAGGCACAGTTTCAATCACACGGCTGTTGAGCTTGACATCCTGCAGTCCCGTGGTCAATTTAGCCTGTACCTGCGAAACTCCCCCGCAGACTGCGTAATGCTGCTGGCCATGCGAAAGCTTCTTGTAGTTGACAATGTCGCTCGCTGGGAATCGAAGCAGCTCGTCATGCGTACACGTTGCTACGCTGCTCATCAGCGGAAGCAGGTAGCGCGAGGTATATCTTCGTGGTAATCGTATGCGCTTGAGGTATTCGGCGACAGATTCGCTGTGTCCGGACGATGCGGTGGTGGGCGCGACGAGGAAGCAGGCGATGGTGAACCAGAATTGACAGACAATCAGATACACAATCTCAATCAAGTGCGCGAGGACACCGCGATTGCCCGGCCATGGCGGCGGTGTCTGGTGTAGATTCGACGCGTGGATGAAGTAGGTCTCGTTGTCGCTCCCCTTGGGCGGGATTGTTCCATCGGCCGTTAGAGATGCCTTTGCAAACACAAAGAGGAATCGGATCGGATGGAGCGGGATTTGTAGATGTTGATACATGCGCATCAGGTTATGGTAGTACCCGGCAGCGCTCGCGCGCATGGGCAGGTCAATTCGTTCGGCATCGTTTGTGTTTTTGTTCTTGACAGTAACAGAGGCTGAATCAAAGGAGAGTCTGTCGGCCTGAAAATGCGCAGTAGGTAATTGTCAGTGAAGGATGCACGCTTGTGGCGTGGCGTGTCGGGCTGTCACACCTGCTCGAACAAGCTGACAGCATATCGCTTATGCCTGTCACCCTGTAGCAAATACCCAGTGCTAAGGCCAGCCAAACCTGTGCCTATGATGGCGACTCGATATCTCGACTCCAATTGCTCGTCCATCACGAAACTGAACTTGAATAACTTTTTGAAATGGGGTCTCTTAGTAAATTATGTATGCTCGATTTTCATGACTCTATCCACTCCATTGAGGACCTGTCTACGACCAATCTGGCCATTAATTTTGCCAACAGCCCCCACTAGACTACAACTTAACTCAAGCCGAGGCTGTCTCAGTGAAAATCACGGTTTTCCTCTCCAATGCCCTCACCAAAAAGCAACGCTAACTGGCGGTGTGCCTTGTTTGTGGACATTTTATACCAATAGAGTTTCGGCAATTGGCCAAACTTGTTCATCGCGCCGTCTTCAATGGCTAGTTCGGGACGGAGTCCTTCTTCTCTCCGGCTTGTGATCCTCAACAAAACCGTTAAATCCCATGAATCGCCTGATGTCCCTGAACTAGCACTGATCGACCTGTATGGGATTCGGAAACAGGGAAACTAGGCCAAGTAAAGTAAGTCAATCAGCTAGTTACGTCAGTAGCTAATAACAGTAGGGGTTAAAAGCTGATGGCTGATAAGAATCGGCCAAATTAGAGCTTCTACAGCCCTCCAGGGATTAAGTATAGAATCTTGTACTTTAACCAGTAGCCAATATTTTCTATCGTGCTTGTAAATCAACCTAGTCCTAGTTATATCTATCAATATAGTCACTTTATGGTCTCTTATTGGTTACTGGAAATGAATGTGCTTAAATTGTAGAAAGATATTGTGTTCCTGTTATCTTATATAGCCTACCTATGGAGTAGAACTTGCTTCTTTGATCCTACTAATCTTGTTAGATTCTTGTTACAAAAATACCTTGGAAATCACACAAGTTTATATTTCTAATCCCCATCACCTGTCCTCTAATAGACGTAGTCATCTTTCGTAAAAATACAACTGTTATAGAGCTTCCTGTAGTACGAGGGGTTAACGCGTCGAGAGACCTGTTGTAGTCTTGTGCCCAACGAGATATTATCTAAACCCTGGCTAAGATGTTTTATTTGCGATCGAGTTTTGTGGCTGGACCCATTATCTTCCTATTAGCTTGGCTTGTGGGTCGTTGTCTCGGCAGGATGAGGCCAAGATGCGCAAAAATTCTCATGTCAGACATCATAGTTCCAACTTTTACTTTATTACACTCGAGAAATCATGTTGAACGTATCGAATGCGCGACCCATTGGTATCTTAACGGGCTACCTTACTGCTTGCGCAGCTCTCACTGCGGTCAGCATCCATTCCATCTACAGGCAGGCTGCGTCTTCAAAAGCCCTATCACGTCGCCGCAATGCCATTGTTGTCTTCAGTTTGTTGGCCACTTTGAGCCTTGCCACTACTTGGTACCATATGTTCTGCTTCTTCCAATGGTCTTATCGGCAATGGGAGGCTACACGCCTTGTACAAGTAGACAACGAGCTTCATCTGGGAGAATGGCTGCGTGACACTACGCTTTTCAAGCAAGCTTGGGTTTCAACTCTTGAACAGCCACTTAGGGCGTGGTGGTCGTTGCAGATATTCGGTTTCTGCTCTATTTGGAGTGTTATACTGGCAGCTCAAGGTGAGTCCGAACTTCCATCTACCACTCGAGGTTGGTATTAACAAGCTGCAGATAAGAAGAGAAGTATACCACATTTATGGGTTTTCATGCTCTTGGGCCAGATCGTAGCCATCTCATTTGCTGCAAACCTGTCGTTTATAGCATTCACGGTATTCGAGGGGACAAGCTCCTCAGACACGGCTATCAAGAATGGAGCATCGAAGAAGCCATCGACAGCAGGATCTTTGTCCCTCCGTTTCTCTTGGCTTGTTGTACTTGTTGCAACCATTGGCTGCGCCATCACTATCCCAGACAAGCTTCATCACCCAAACTTCATGTATCTTTTACTCGCGCCTCATGTTTCGGCATTTATTCCTCTACTCCTGAACAAACTTGTCAGTGTTCAAAATCACGGGGATTTAGCTCAACAGCCGCATCTGTATGTTCAAATCGCTATCATGGCATATGTTGTCGCGACTGCTACTTCCAGAGTTCAAAGCCAAGAAGGAACCTGGGATGATATTGGAAAGGCCCTGTATGAGCATCCAGCCGTCAGTAGTGTTAGGTGGGATGTCATCTGCTGTTGGACCTTCATGTGTTTGAGCCCTATGTTAATGAAGCTTTTATATTTAACTGCAA
>JABFFJ010000259.1:0-97749 GCA_013623715.1 Fusarium verrucosum
GGGGGGGGGGGGGGGAGGGGGGGGGGGGGGTGGGGGGGGCTGGAAAGGGAGGGGGGGGGTGGGGCCTGAGCCGCACTGTGCTGGAGCCTCAGAGGCAGTAATCCACAGTGGCAATAGGGGACGCGGCTCGCTACCAAACAAGGCATCCCGTCTACCACGCACAGTGAATCATTCAGGTTCAGGTTTGGGGGTGGGTCTAGCCAAGACCGCCGGGCGGAATCTCGTCTCGTCTGGTCTGGTCGGGTCAGTCCCAGTTCCCTGGACTTGTAACTCCTATTTTTTATCTTTGAGGCCTGGGCTAGGCTGATCCATGGATTCCTACAGCGTATTTTGCGGGGATGCGCGAGGGCATACGTTATCCAGGCCCTAGCTGGCGCATTCCACCAGATGGATAAAAAAAGCTTAGATGTATGTGTGTTATTCGGGGAGACCGATTATTGTCATGATTGATACACTACACCGCCGAATATCGGCTTCCCAAGTGTCCGCATATAAAGAACTAGCGTCTTGAGGGAATTAAGGTATTACTTTGTTGTTGAGACTGACTTTTTTATTAACGCGCACACACACAATGGTCGGGTTGGGGTGTTGAATCCGCCATGTTGGAGTCAAGATGGATGGGCGGTCTCGCACGCGACTGGACAAGATAGAATGGGGATGCTGAGGTTTTTTTCACCCTTAGTTCTTTTGTGTTTTGCTTTTGCTTCTGGTGGGAGAGGATCAGTGCCTACTCGAGCAACTACATATCATGTTGACATCTGCTCGGCCGAACTAATTTGTATAATACCGTAACAATCCAACGTGTCGTGTCGTCTTGTGTTGTCTTTGTTTACCACCTATGCTGATACGGTGTGCTCGATGCGTACGACTCGAGTAAGACAGGAATAAATAGGGCCGCATGTCGGGCGATCGGGCTTGGCTGGGTATGCCAAATGGGGAAACTGGCTTGAATGATTGAGTCGTTGGCATTTTTAAGGTATCAAGTCGTATTGTAGTGTAATTGCATTTGCGACAGAGGTGATTTTTGCATTTCTCTGATGACTTGTCTTGCTTGCTGGAAAACAAAACAAACATGTGGTGGGCCGCGTCTCCGCCTCGGTGAACTGATGGCCATGGATCCAGAAGGGAACCGGCCGAACGGTTTGACACCTTGTGAAAAAAAAGTGAGGCTGGATTCCCCCTTATCGTCCCAAGCTTGGGCCTGGCCACGAGTCGATGGTACGATGTTCAATTACGCTTACCGAGTGGATGGACATGGACGGCTTCTAGTCTCCCTGCAAAGATGATGTTATCGCAATGGGAATTGACAAATGCGACACTGTGTATGCACAATGCGGTGGTGATGTTGAGGTTTGTGGTTGTGGTTGTTGGAAATATATCAATGTCCGTCTGTTGCCTAACACGTACGTTTCAGCCAGCCCAGCCCTGCGGTGAGCGAACAGACTGTACTGCCTTGCCTTGCATATGACAATCGGCGAATAGACAGCAAGCAAACAAGCCATATTGACGCAGAGGGCCTCAGTCAAAGGATTGACAAGACAACTCGCATGAAGCTACCCTTGGCATATATGCCATGTTTGGGTCTTGATACTCGATACTGCACTTCTTTATCCTCGGTGTCCGCCGCCACGCTGGCCAAGCCAACAAACAACCACGTCGCGATGGGGCCTGATTGCGGGGAAGCAGGCATTCACGGTCGGTGGAGGCAAAGCAGTGAGAGAGAGGTTGACAGGGGGCAGGGGGAGTGTGGATAAGATCGTAAGCAGAACTGAACTAGCATCTTGCTTAATCAAGGGCTACCTATTCGAGCGAACTGCCTGGCCTGCCAGATGCAAACCATCCATCTCTTCCCCGCGCAAAAGATGCCACATGGGAGATGGATGGGCAGCATTGATTACGACGAGAAAAGGGGACACCTGCTGACGCGACTGCTGACGATGGCCGTAGCGAATACCGTGTACGGAACGGGACAAGCGAATGCGCAGCTGACGGGCGACACTGGGCTGAGTGAATATATTACATACATAACAGACGGGTACAGGATGCGCCGCAAGCGCAAGCGTACTCTGGACCCTGATCTTGCACTTCAATGGCGGGCGGGACAAAGGGCTTGTCATATCAGAAGAAATCAGCGGGTTGACATGTCGTAGGGGACGGCCATCACCTGCGACTAACAAAGATAAAATCTGAGACAATACAATAGACGACTAGCTTGACCAAACCCCATGATTTGATAACCCGGTGCATGTGCCACATCTTAACCTTGATTGACCTGATTCCATCACCAAACCCCAACCCCAAGAGAGGACAGTCAAAAACTGGGGTCGCGCCGGCGTCACATGTTTGCAGCAGGGGGAAATACGACAGCTTCGCGCCACGAGGACCGAGGGCTGAAACGGTGAGGAAAAAGGCGGGGGAGAGATGAGCGAGCATCAGTATTACATACATACAGTACGGAGTATCGTATCTATCTATGCCAAGTCGCAGCGATACACGGTTATGCCTTGAAGTTTCGGAGCCAGGTTCAAGCCGAGGATATCTTGTCTGTAAAGGGGAATCTGGGGTCAGCTTTGCAGGGGGCGATGCAGATAAATCCTTGACGAACCCGCCCGACTGCACCGAAAATCCCGGAGCCGCGAATCCCTCTGGCACCCGGGAACCCGGGCTTTATTCTCGTTACAGTATTAGAGTGTCGGTTAGTGTTTGAGGATAAATATACGAGACCGGGTCCAGAAATACGCTCTGCGCGCACTGCAATATCAGACTCGCAATTGTTTTAGCTTGTTTACAAGTCTATTGAAAAGGTTATCATTTTAAGTCCGAAACATACACAAAGTTATTAAAAGCTGGGAGTTACCGAGCGATCGACAAAGTTTTTTTATCCCCCTATTTAATGTTTGACTCATTGATATGGCTCAATAAAAGTCGTCGTTCAAGAGTTATCCGCCACTGAGCAAACCTTTGAGTCAGTCATGGGTCACCATCGTACTCGGACAATACAGTGTGACGAGCTACCGAATCATCAAAACCAAACACCCCCATCTTCGGGGTTTGTTTCTATTCTAGCCTTGTCGCTCTCGTCAGCCACGAGCGCACCAGAACATGTCAAGAGTGCTGACCAGAAGGCAAAGAACGACACCGCCTATATGCTAGATACATATTAATGCGAGTAATGATGGCTCTCACCGACTCAGCGGAAAAGTCCCTATCTTGACTCACTCTACATCAATGACTCTATCCCCCGCGATGCCAAGCACCGTGTTTTCCCCCGCTCCGCCTTCGGCCCGGTTTTGAGCAAACTGAGGGTGGGTGGACTTCCGTTCCCCGGCCGGGTTCTTGCAGACGGGAAGAAGAAAAATCTTTCTTTTGTTTTTGCCTCGTCGGGCCGTGAGAATTTTTGCTTGACGAGACTCCTCATTTAATCGCACGGTACTATAATCCTGGGGAAGGCAAAAAAGAGGCCAGCAAAACTGGGGTTCCGGTTATCCAGCTGCAGAACCGTTTGGTGATGAAGGTACAGTAGCCGAGCCGGCATGTTCCTGTTTCTTTGAGAATGATCGACAATGTCAGCGGCATTGACTGATGATAAGGCGTCCAGTCATCAGCTAGATATTTGGGAGCTTGGTCATTTTTTTATTAACTGTCAATTAAATGTTAATTAAATAAAATGCCAATCAGCACAATATTAATCTTGTGACTAGTAATACCATGACCTATTGTTGTATAATTATATTGTAATCTTCAACTCTTTTAATTACAGCTTCATCCTTAGACGAGCAATCAATTACATCCACTTCTCGATCGCGACATGTTCCTTGCTCGGGTACCGTGGGGTCCGAATCGTCCCTCGCTTTGCCTCCAACGACGTCACTAGGACATAATTAATTGCTCGACTAAATGCACCCTTGCAATAACCGTCATCGCAAACAGAGAGTAAAAGAGAGTAAAAGAAACAGCAACATAACCTGTTTTGCAGCGTTTAACAGACAGCGCCCAGAATCACCGGGTTTGATAGCTGCCCCTCTATGATGTCACTATTTGGTGTAGCCCTGGCCTGAAATCTCTTGATCTGTTCCGAGATCTTGGACAGCAATGCTGTGACTGGTGAAGTGATTTGACATGCTGTCAGGGGCGTGTGATTCTTGATCTTTCTCTTCATGTCTGTGGTCTCTGATATGTATGTGATGCTACAGTATGATCGTTCCAGACCGCAACTGAGGCTTATACTCTTGGCCCGCTTACACGACGTAATTCTTGTATCAACCCTCGTAGGCCATGTTTGACGATACTCGCTACGGGACAATGCGAGGCAATGCGAAGCTTACTTATTGCCACAACGGACCCCTCGGCAATGAATTAATTACAGTAGGTAGAGATTTATGGCTCCTTCTCAGCTCATCTTGAGGCAAAGCGATCGTGATCAGCGTATAATCTCCTCTCGGGTAGATAAGATCATCACGAGTGACGGGCATTTGCGGGTGTCTTCTAAATCTGGTTGATCTACTGGTTGATCTATCCTAATATTCTCTAGTTGGTTTAGTAACGGCTTGACTGCCGAAGTTATTGCTATTTGGGGGTCTATCGTGCGGTAACTAATTAATATGCAAGGCATTTACAAGGGCTGGTTTGGACCATCGTATCATGTTATCGAGCTAGTATGTGCACTGAACACTGGAGTATTCTAATTGATTTGAGGACCATTTACCTCAACCACAAGTAATTTATATTGTTCTAGCTATTGTTTCACTCTCTAATCCTTAATCCGGGCACTCGGAGATATTCTCATACCGATGGCCCGAAATCATCAACACCGAAACGCGTAGTCACCTGACCCAAGACACCCCGCAGATCGAAGCTATCCAAGCCATAACGTGACGTGATCAGCTCTCCAAAGTCAAGTTCCCTAAAGAACAGAATAATGCACTGCATGCATTGGCTCCAACACAAATCCTCAACGACGTCATCATCTACTAGGGGGCCGGGTCCAAGCTAAGCCATGCAGAACAACCTCCCCAGTCTCGCCCCAGCTCCCCCAAAGCAGCAGCACGACCTATCACCAGCACCGCCACACCGCATCTCAGACATCCGGCCCCGGGCATCGCGGGCATTGTCGCGCAAGGCTTCAACTACCCAGGCCTGTGTGCCCTGTCGCAAGACAAAGACAAAGTGCGACGGGAGACATCCCTGCGCGCGCTGTCAGTTCAGCAGCAATGTCTGCATCTACGACACAAAGGTGCTGTCAGGGGAGACGCTCAATCGCCTTACAAACAAGGTCAATGAGCAGAAGGGCAGGCTGGATCAGCTTGAGGCTATTCTGGCGGCTATGCGGAATGGGACGGATGCTGAGGCCGCAGAGGTCATGTCCTGGATCAGAATAGGTGAGAGTGTTGAATCTATTGTTTCGTACATGGAGTCAAGGTCTAAAGCTGTTGTTGTGACTGAGAGGTAAGTTTGTTCTTATAAGCTGTTCGTGTGAAATATCTTTCGTAACATGCCTATTGTATGTTCTGTGCGAGACTATCCGATGCATGCATTTCAAGTGAAGAGCAGTCGAGTTTCATAACTATCCTCCCAACTTGTCTTGTATCTATCTTAAACCAAGATGTGCCATCACTTCCTCAAGTATGCTGCCTCACCAGTTCAAAAACACCATAAAATCTCATTATAAATAACAATAACAAATTTGATATTCACTAACCACCCCAGACTCATCGGTGCAAACCCACAAGCCAAGAGCAAATTCATCGAAACACTCTTCGACAGAGCCGAGTGGCTCGACGGCACAACCTTTGAAGCCGACGACACACCCAACGATCTCGGCACCCGTACTCAAAGCTACTTCTCCTATCACTTCGGCAACCTGCCCTTCTCCAGCGGCATAAAAGCAAACCACTATCCCGCCGTTGCCCAACAGAGTCAGCTGCAGAACTACTACGCCAAGCACAGCTGGGCTATGATGACAGCCAACGACGGTCACGGTGTTGATTCTGTCACCAAGGCGTGGGCTGATACGCTCAAGCAGGCGAGGCAGTTGGTTACTGAGGGTGCGAAGCCGGATGATCTGACAGGGACGTTTCCATATGTTGCGGCGCTGTTTGATAAGAAGGAGTATGAAAGTGCGCCTATGATTAGTAAATGGGCTGTTCAGTTCATTTATAGTGCTAGAAGGCAGGATTATTCGTTTACTTCTATGGCGGCCGTGTGGGTTGTTTGGGTTATTATGAGATGGCAGCTCAACCCAACTCCAGAGACATATGCCGTAAGTTTCATCCACACTACATTCCGAGTTTCATTTTACTACAAGAAGCTATGTATTAGCTCACTTGCGGAAACCAGAAGGGTTCAAGTCTCACTAATTATCCCTAGGATTTGCCCGACTGGGTTCGCCCAACTGAACTCCAAGTCTTCGTCCCACACATCGACATGCTAGACTGTATATCATGGCCATACTTCCGAGACTACGTCATCCAGCATCCTGAAATGCAACACGGTGAGTTACAGTGGCTTGCGGCGTGTTGTTCAGGAGTCCGAGTCCATTGGGATGGGACGATCGAGGAAGGCCTATGCGTTGATGAAGCTACCGGACGGAAGCGGTTTACAGCAGAAGCTGAGGTAAGTATTCTTGTATTATTTATTTGTGTTCACTATCTGATCCTTCATGGGCCGTTGTCAGGGACCTGCGAAAGTGGTCACTTGCACCATCGTATCGTGCTTTCATGCCTGGTATTGATGGAAACATACCCATTAGAACAGCGGATGATTCAACAATCACATGAGGCTATTAGACCGGTTGATATCATTAACATGTAAGATCATTACTGTACATGAGCGACTTGTATTACAACAGCATGTAGTTAGTATTAGGCAATACCCTCTTCCTGCGATAGATCTTAAGAGATGCAATGGTAACTAGCCATATATGGATTCATTAAATCGAATTGGACATATTCTGAAGACTATGTAATAAGTTGACTGGAGAAGCGAGGGTTGTTCGCCTTGGTGTTGAGATATCTTGGGTAGTTTCACGTTTCAAACACCACCTTGCCTCACTACACAAGTCCAAAACTACGAATCCAAAGCACAGCACTGCATCAAGTCCTTTTCCCTTTCCTAGGTGAAAGGTCTCAGTACTCAAGACATGACAGCTCCTAGGCGTAGGTTAAGCAGCCTATGGCAGCCCCTTTGCAAGAGTGTTGAAAAAACGCAGCTGCAATGTTCAACCCGGTTTAGATTCAAGTACAGGTTATCCTATATTCCGAGTAGTTAGTCCTGGTCAGCTGAATTCCTCGATGCTTTTATTTCAGTAATAATATGACCGTTTGGAAGAGGCCTATGAGGTGTGGGTTCATATGCCTTGTTCTCAGCGGCACTCCTGAGCTCCTGGCTGGTCCTGCGGCGGCTTTGCTCATGATACTCAGAAGGTTGACCCAGCCCATTAACAGCAGAGTGTATTGGCTCAATTGTAAGTCACAATCTTCAAATTCCAGGCTCTCTCTAACATTGTTCAGAACAAAGATCAGTTGTAGTCGAAATGGATCAACGCAGAACACTGCTCCGAAGTTAACTCGGATGCTTACACTTGGGCACTTTCAGCAACATGCTGAAACAGTTACACTGCAAGATGGAATGAAGAGATCACACATAAATTCTGAAATACCTGGCGAAAATGTATCTCATGAGAGTCCATTTCCTGCGAGGCTTCTACAGACAGGGTGTTGAGGTGGTGAACAAGCTCGAAGTCCTGGAACAGGCCATGGCTGGCAGGGGTATCCTTCACGATAAAAAGACATAGCTGGATGTTTCAATCTTTTACGACCCACGTAATGATCACTATGGATATATGGTACGAGACCAAGCTTTGTCGGTCTTGTCATTCTCTTGAAAGGGCTCCTCGACTGCACAGGTAACATTCCTGAAATAACACCTGTCACGCAATGGACTTGTTCCAATCACAATGCATCTCGCTCTTGAAACTTGGCCTTTCACTCAATTAACCGTTGATGACGAAGATCTAGCAAGCACTCGTGCGTCCAAGCGGCCCAGTTGAAGTGTTCCTTGAACCCAAGACCTTACCCTGGAAAGGTGACGTGTATAGAGACATAGGCCATCCTTATGTCTATACCATGGCGCCTGATCCTGAGGTAGAGAATAAGATGGTGCCGAAAGGTTGAAGCCGGTTGTGACTGAGATGTACGGGGTATGGGGGAGTTGATGTCGGTTGTTGAGGAGTTGGAATACTATGTAAGCTGTCGAGAGACGTTGAACGAGGTCAATATCACCAGACATGATTGGACGGAGGTCTTGTAAAGTTCATGGATATATTTACCCCCATCTTCTCAAACTATTGCCTACAGTATGGCTCGAGGGTAACTCTGTGTCCCGTCCAAGAACTCGTCTGTCAAATTGCGTGTCTATCGTCACTCAGCAACACAAAACTATCCATTGAGTCGTCATTTGCGTCATAGTAGATAATACCATGGCCAACATTCTGTGCAATGACGAAGTCGAGCATCTGGGCGCCCGTTGGCATATGCACGTCACATTTGAAGCTCAGGATAACCCTGCCAACATCGCAACAGATAAAGCTCAATTGACGTCAAGACCACGGATATAACTAAAAAGAGACAGTTTTAAAGTGATAACAAGGCAGTAATGTTAACGTTAATTGACTTTAATTAACTCCGCGGTGCCAACATCCGGTAGTGCCGCTTCAATCTGTGTTCGGTGTTAGAGGGCTGACTGCATAAAGCTTGAATCATCAACCAGTCCCCCGGGTTGATCCCTTGACTACCAAGGTTTAGGGCTGAAGAGTTGTATTTTGTCACGACGGTCTCGAACAAGGGATCGCCAAGCGATGTCATTCCAGCCAGATATCCGGAGAGGTGAGAGGTGATCACATAGAATATTATCCATGGTAAGATAGACGACGGGAGATAGACACGATTAATCGCAACATTAGCCCAAACAATGGAACTTCATACCAGGAAGCAGCTGAGATCGCTGTGCTGGCAATGCTGATGACTTGGGCAACTAAGAAAACGTCTCGATTGGTACACGCGACGTAACGTTGGTCATTACGGCCTCAATAGTAATTCCAACGTCAGAAATTGTTGTCACGATACGAATGGACAAAAGCAATGGTAGTTCTTGTCTCAATCTTTGTGGTGTTGTCTTGGGCTTCAATTAGACGCTTTGACCTGAATGAGACCTCACAGAACTTCATTTGGATAGAGAATTGACTATCGAATTTTATCCTGTGAGGCTGAACAAACTAGCGATTTGAAGGAAGGGCTAGTTCATAATTATTGGTTGAAATAAGAAAATAATTGAAATGCTCAGATATCAATATTTTAATTGACTTTGCTTCTATATTTATGATACAGGTTCGCTCAAGAAGTAAAACTGTAAAGACAAAAGCAATAAGACGGCGCTGTTGGGCATGCATGGTGGTGAGCCGTCTAAGATGCTAGTCACAGCTCATCCACCCTGTTGCAAAGTGCCAATCAGATTCTCTGTTTTACTCCCAAACTATTTCTCCGTTCGCGTGGTAGATTGGGCGATATTGAAGCCTGAGATCATGCAACATACCATCAGCCATGTCGTGTTCTCAACGTTCACTAACATAATCGGGGATTCCGTCTACAATGGCTATTTTTCTTACAGAACTAATCAAATGGCATTTACCTATTCTTTAGCTCAAAATAAGTTGCCAGCACGTTGCACAGAACCTTTCTCGTCGCGATCTCGAACAATAGATCCAAAGGTGGAAACGCCACATCTCCTTACGCCATCAAGAGCTGACGCCACAAGGTATTAATAAATACCAGTATCTTTTAGTCCCGGAGATGTCCATGGGTCGAGATATGTATGTAATTGTTATTGAGGCGCGGGTTTGTTCATGATTGTGGTTGAATTGTAATTGTGAATCTTGGCGGGTTCACGAGATAAGTCGAGTCTGCATTTGACCACTAAATGTGACTGACTGACCGTTAAATGAAGCCACAATCGTTTGACCGCTTTATGCACGATTACTCCTGATTGTTAATTGTCTGTGTTGTTGTCGTTGAAAAGGCGTTTTTTGGCGTAGAGGGTTCATCCGCGTGGATGGGCCCAGGGTTCTCAGTGCGGGGAAGCGGATGTTTCCTCCTTCAGCCTTAATTGGGTCTTGGCTTGAGTGAATGTGACTTTTGGAGATTCATGGTGTTGTTGATGTTGACTATGTACTGTATGTATGTAAACTAATCGTCAATATGCCCGGCTATAGCGGCTTTACAGATACAGTAACAGTAAACAGCAAATCATCTTGGCGGTCAGCTCTCAACAACGTCGTCATTGTTCTATCATCCTTGCCCTTGGATCTTAGGCAAAGCTTATCGAGCCCGTCTTGGTCTCGTTATCACAAGCCAGCCAAGCGTGCCCCTTGTGACTGACCATGCCCCTTTTCCTCTCTTGGGCAGCATCAGATCAGGCTTGCAAGCCCCAATCAGTCTGGGCCGTACGCAGATCATGGAAAATGCCAAACGGCACTAACAATAGCGTCTCTTCACACGCGTCCCGTCCAACAAAGCACAGTGACAGATGGTCTGGCTTCACTGACTAGTATAGTATAGTACGTACCCAACTGCCGAGAGTTTTCTCATGTAGAGTATGGCTGGCTATGCTGATGATGATGTGTATGTGTATGTACAGCCAGAAGAGATCACGTCAAAGTCACAGTCTGCAATGTGACTCAACACGCCACCAACTACAGCACAGTAGCCCTCATGAAGCTATCCTGTCTGTCTGTCTGTATGTCTCAGACCCTCCAAGTGGCGCTCTCCCGCTGACTGAAAGTTTCCCCCCCTCCCACACACGGTGCTTGCCAGAGCCATAGGTAGTTAAATATCTTGTCGTCACGGAGACAAGAGGCTCGCCCTACTTTTTGCTGCTGTTGTACGCTTTGATATAAAGAAGCAGGGTTCTGCCTGTCATTTGGGGCCCACCACATCACAGACAACTCATGCCCTGAGCCTAAAACCAGGGCGAGAAAAAAAAGAAACGAGTAATTGAACTGAAACAATCGATATAAGAAATACCAAGCATCTCTTGTTCTTGTTTCTGAAAATCCATCACACCGACTTGTTACCTGTCACCGAACTATCACCACTTCCACTTACACAATGTATCGCGAGAATCACCCAGGTCGTCTCTCCCTCCCCGCCATGTGGAGTCCACCAATGTCTCTACAAAAACAATCTCAGAACGAAAACGACCAGCGAAGTCGACAAGCAAGCACATGCTCCGAGCGAAGCTGCGAGAGCATGACTGTCGACGAGACAAGAGAGCTGTGGAGATGCATGCTTGAGCTACAGCTTCGATACGGATGCTATAATTCCACAAGGATAGACATGGCCATCGACGCTGGAGAATGCGGCGTTGACTTGATGCGTAAGTCTTTTTTGCCTCATATAAAATAATTGGTGTTAATAATTTGTAGCGAATCGCTTTATTATCGATACTCTTAATGAGTCGGTCGTTAATCTTCCTCATGAGGGTCGCGAGCTGCTTAACCGCTACTTATGTCCATCGTCGCCGACTAAGCAAAAGTGGAAGAGGTTCTGGAAGAAGGACTAAATTTCACTTTATTACATTACATTTTCATCTGGGTTTTACGGCGTTGGGAACGGTATAGAAAGGGATTCATGAAATGGGAGTTGGGAACATCATTGCACATCAAAATTATGATCGATACCCAGATATCAGAATGAACTGGAATTGCATATACATAGCTAAGTCAATTAAAAAAAACATTGTCATGCTCAATGACAAAATCACAGCAACTTCTCAAAATCCTTCTCCCCTACCCCAATCGACTTGGCCTGAATCTTCATGCTCTGCAGGATCCTCATCTTGACACTATCAACCTCGATATCCATCCCCGGAAATCCTCCGTGCGTGGCTGTAAACTCATACCTCCTCAGCACGCGCCACATATCGGCCATCTGATGCACGCCCAGGGGAATGAAGTTCGGAATACTCCAGAGGAACGCGAACGAGTTGTGTCCGTATGGTCGCTCCCGCTCTTCCCCCAAGGCGTTTGCACTCCAGTTTCCCACGCCCGATGCAGTCGTCATGAGCGTATCGGCGATAAAGAGCCGCGAGTTGTAGTGAAGAACCATGGACCCCGGGAAGTGGCCGCCGAGCTTTATGGCTTTGACGCCGGTATTTAGGATGTTTGTTTCGAGGTCTGTGAGGGTGAATTGGTACTGTGATGACATGGTTGTCCAGGGTGAGTCTTCATCCGAGAGATAGACGGGACATGAGAATGCGCGGGCCCATTGGACGTGGGTGCTGTAGAAGTGCGGGTGGCTTATCACGATGGCCTCAAGACCGCCTCGCTCTTTGATACGAGCGATAGTCTCATCATCAAGAAGCGTGATACAGTCCCAGAGAACATTCCCCTTTGGCGTCTTGATGAGAATAGCGCGCTGACCGATTGCCAATTTGGGTACACTTGAGATGAAGGTGATGTTTGGGTCTGAAGCGCAAGTCGTCCACTCATTTCTGTGCTTCTTCTTGAGCTCGCTCAACGGTGAAAACGACTGTCCAGAAGGCGGGACAAACTGTCGCGGATCATCGCAGATGAGACATGACCTGACGAGAGTTCGATCAGCCGTTGGGAATTGTGTGCCGCATGTATCGCAGACAAGCCATGAATCGGCCGTGATGGGATCGTATGGCTCTGATTCAGCGATGCTCTCTTGAGAGAGGCTTTCTTTTTCGGGGAAGCTCTCTTTTTCAGGGATGCCCATGATGGTTTAGCTTGCGATGATTAGGTGGCTCTGATAGTGTTTGGTCGATCTTGGACGGAAACAGGCTGGATATTCAGGGCTCTTTGTATTGACACTTAACGATCATCCCCCACTTTCGAGCTGATGCAAGGGACCTCAGCTTCGGGTTGATTGCTTACAGTAGAGTTGCATGACAGCTTAATTGACGTCACCCTATCATGATCTATCCAATTGTTCCACTTTCCCCACGCTTGGGATGAGACATACATTTGAGATATTGATATCCTGACCGTGGTTGACTCATATTACCAACCAGGGGCTTTTATTTTACCAACTGTAACTGTCAAGAGGTCGACTTGAAGAATTGATCATCGTATCTCGTATTCATGGTATAAATGCATGCATTGTATATGCACAACTCAATCGTCAAACTCCAAACTATCCATCACCATGCCTCCCACATCTGACTTCCCATGGAGATCAACCTGTTGAACAACTGATCCCGCATGGAGACCGCCGTGAGATGATGCTCATTCCCATCCTTTGTCCTAATCATTAACCCATCCACAATTTCACTTCCCATCGCCCATCCGACAATAATCTTGCTCTTCCAGCCCAGCCCGCCCATCTTCTTCAGCTCCTCAATATCTCCGATCGCCACAGTCCACGCCGGCTTAAGATCGGTGTGCTCAGTCGTCCAACTAACAGCCGGTGTTGTAGCCGTAGCCGTGATGTATGCATGGCCCTTCTTGCCCTTGTATCGTGCTGGGAATCGAATTGGTCCCGTGAGGGGATACGGCTCTTGACCCTTCACCACTCCGAGACGGTTCTTTGCGTGATGAGCCCCTGCTTTGGCCTTTGCTTTGTCGGCAGCCAGTGCTGTTGTGACACCACCCTTTGCAGTACCGCGAATAAAGTTCATAATGCGATGTGATTTCTTATGTTTCGTCTTTTCTTCTTCCTGTTCGTTTTCTTCCTCGTAGATTATTTCAGGATCAGGCTGAATAGCTTCGGCGATTTCGCTTTGCGATACTCCTTCTGGTGGTGTTAGCATGTGTTGAACGCAGTCAAATTGTCGATACACACCTAGATGCTCCAAGCCCTCTCCAGCAGTCTCGTGTGGAACAGTCGGGGGAGGCACATCTGAAGAAGGGGGCGGAGGAAGAGGAGCCTTGTTCTTCTCGCCAATGCGAAGAAGTGTGATGGCCAGCTGTGCATTTGTCGGGACGCCTCGAAGAATGGTGTTCCGCAGTTCGACATACTTCTCCCAGCGGGGATACGTCCTGTTGATGAAGTTCAAAGCGGGGGTGATGATGGGATCACCGAAGAATCCAAATCCAGCGGCAAAACCCATGCCCTTCATGGCCATGTATGGAGTCGTGAGCCAAGTTCCAAAAAGCATAGGGACAAGAGCACCGATAAGAATAAACTTGGGTCGATGACGGTGAAAAGGCGCAGCTGGACTAAGAGCATTTCCAAATCGCTCCCATGTATCAACAAAGTCGGCAAGCATATGCATCGTCGGTCGCGCCTTATCCCAAACAGCGTTGGAGACAGGCTTCTTGGCTCGGTTATGTTCAGCTTGAGGATTATCCCCTACAGACTTCTGTCTAGCCTCTGTAGCTTCCTCGGTGAGTTTGGTCGGATCTGGGGCAGCACTATCATCGTCGGGGTCTGTCTGGGGATGCTTCCCAGCAGCTGTACTAACAACAATCTAAGCATCATTTAGTTTTTTTCACCACAAAGAAAACGCACAAGCTTACACCCGAACATACCGTAGAAAGGCTCGTCACAAAACTATGAGCCTCCTGCTCAACTGCCTCACCCTTGTGCTTCTCCGGTGCACCAGTAACCGAATCATCTGAAGCCAGAACACCAGCCGCTGGCTTCTTGACACCTCCCGTCTTGGAGTCTATCAGCGAGGGTGGTGCTCCAGGGAAGCAGATATCGCGAGTTTCGGGTGACCAGATAAGGACCATGAGAAAGACAATAATCGTCGGTCCGAGAATATCGAGAAGCCATGCGAGAGTGTAGACTGTCAGAAAGGCCGATGTTCGCTGATACTCCTTCCAGGATCGGAGACGCACGATATGCTTCCAGAAGGAAAACAGCTGCGCAAAAACAGAAACATAGAGACGCTCAATCTGGGCCCTAAGCTTCTCGGGCGAAAACTCTTCTTCGTCTGCAATGTTCATATCCAGCATTCCCAGCGGCGGCTCCTCGATGCTGCGCACGTAAAAGACCTGCTTATCGAAGCGTCTTACCAAAGTCCAGACATCGTCGTTCTTGAGCCCTCCGACCAGCGGCGGCACGGCTTGAGCGTTCTCGTTCCATCCTAGATTCTTGACCTCGACGTCTCCGTGCTCGAGCTGGGCTGCACCTTTTTCTTCCAGGTTCTGACTCTCTTCTGCGAGGGCGTGGCTAACGGTAGGTGCTTCTTCTTGGTGTTGTTCTATTATCTCTGGTTCGCTTCCTGTGTTTGCTGCTGAGAAGCTATGGTTTGGGTCGTCGGAGGTGGGAGTTGCCATGGCTGATGTCTATCAGTTGTCGTAACCAAGTTGAAGAAGTTGAAGTGTTGGGACTTGACATTATATTGATGTTGTAGTTGGAATTTGATGCCCCGCCGCCTACGTCAACAGTTGAAATGCCAGGGAATTAGCAGTCTGAGTGTCATGACATCTATTGCCAACCCGTGACGTCATAAGATCTCGATAAAGGCGATCATAGCGACAAACAGGGCTTCTATTCACGGACAGCAATAAACACAAGTATTCCCCAAACCGCTAATTCAGTGGTCATCACTTCTTTGTGTTCAGCTGCTATGTATTGCAGTACTATCCTGGATGCATCCACCACGTCACCTGTTCCGCAAATGACACAGCGGGTTTCTGGTTGGTGTCTCGATCTGGCACACACAGATATAGCAAGCATCCTCCTTGTGAAATCACCCTTTGCCCTGTTTTTGATCTGCTTTTGCTTGCTCGATTTATGAGGCTCTTGGCCAGGGATTACGTAGATCCCGGGTGTAACCTCCCGGGCGGGGCCGATTGCCGACTGATATCGCGGACCACAACTTCCGGGGCGTTGATGCTGATCAGCTGGTGTTTTGCAGATGATTCAGCCTTATGGTGATGTTACCCTGTATCAAGTCCCATCGTCATTCTTGAAGCTGGTGTTGAGATATCCAACACTGACGAGTTGAAGTATGCGGGTAATTCTCAGATTCAAGATGGCCTCAACATTCATGCTGCATGACATAGGTTTACATTTAATCCTTTCAAACACGTCATAACAATCGATACTGTTTCTTTGGTCCATCCTGCTATGATCAAGCCCAGACCTGTTGTTCCGTATGCAAGTGTCACTGCTCAAAGAGTCATAGAGCCGGCGAAAACCATTGACAAGATACCTAGGGAAAGAAGACAGATGCTACAGTCTATAGTTGCTGGGTGTGAAAGGGGCTATACTAGCTACTGGCATCTCTGACGACAGTACAATACTCCTACAGCAAGCAGAAGACTCGTCTCTGACACAACATCAGACAGAGGTTCTCGGCGCATCACAACAAAACAGTCTCACTGCTTCCAGCGTCTTCAAGACATTTAAGAAGAATTCCTGAGGTTCAAATATCGTCATCTTGTTACGCCTCGATTGGCCTCTTCCATTCCCTCCCGAGCAGCGTCCAGCTTAGCCCATCTACTCAACTCTGAGCAGGTTGAGAACTCACAATATACCTTATCAAACAGGTCCAATTGAGTATATAATCTAAAACTAGAGCCTTAGGATTCATTTTGAATACTGAGCTATGGTTACTGGGGTTATTCACTTCATTTGATGGAAAGCACTCTGCTTCGTCTATGATGAGATCGTCATGAATACAGAGACTTAACCTCTTCGCATACACAACACAAAATCACCACACCTGCTTCTCAAATTAATAAATACTGACGTTTATGTCTTTCCAGGTCTAAAGCCAATACACATACACAAGAACACGCCAAATACACACACATCATCACTCATCGACGTGAACATGTAGACTACCCTACACCTCAACTCACAAGAACTCACGAGAACTCGAACCCAACTTCAACACTGGCCACTGTGATTCAACATTGCAATCATCAAGAGAACCAATAATAATCATTCTATAATTATCCAAATCAACAATTCAATAGGCCAATTGACATGTGCGTTTCCCCGCTCATACTTGGTCACATCAACAGTTACACAACACCAAAGAAACCCAAGATTAATAGGGTTACAGACTACACGCATGTCTACACTATCCATTGCAACATAGAGATCCTTACGATGAGACGAATAGAAACAAAGCTTCATCAATTGCAGCACATCATCTGCCGAGGCGTCAACGGGTACTGTACCATCCCAAGACATCAATCACAACACCATCGCATATTCGCAAATGATCTGCAACATCACTAAGTAATCGAGGCAATATATCCGTAGACACGTCGACAAAATCCATGTTCCAACAAATTGCTCGCCACAAGAATGGCCTCGTTCTATCCCGGCGGCAATTGCGCGGCTGATTGGTGAACCGCCGCGTCCACGTAAGAGAGACCCTTGTGTGATATCTCGTTTCGCTGATTACATACATACATACATAGACAGGACGAGGCCAGAAACCCCGTGCAGACGTGCCCCAGAAACCGGTGAGGCCTAGCCCCGGTGACCGGCTTCGAGGCCAACACCACATACATACGGGTTGGCATCACGAGATAGCCTCATCATGTCGGCGCCAACGGTCATCGAGAGTCATTTCTTCCCCACGTGCGATACAACTCATTGATTGCAATCTTGAAATTCAGCAGCCTCGACTGGGCTATGGGCGAATAAGCATCTGCCACACGACGCCCGGCCACTAAGCCAAGGCTATTTCAAGACAGTATGCTTCAGAAGCGACAATTGAATCAATCCTGGGCGCGAAAAAACTTTTCTTCTCTGATTACCAACAAGTCAGAGAAAAGAAAGACAAAAAGCAAGATTGCATCAGCAAGTTGCTGCACTGGCAGGGGTTTGCGTCCGCTATGTACATTCGCAACAACAGCTCAGAAGTGATGCTTGTGAGCGAAATATCGAAACTCAATTTTGAAAAAGTCGACAGATGTTGCATCAGCCTCGGCGCCAGATAATGAGATAGATGCTCAACTCAACCCGGCTTGCAGATGTCCATGTCATGGAATCCATGCCTTGCCTTTGTAAGTAGGCAGCATCTGCACCACCACGTGCCCTGCCGAGGGCATTGTTTCATCAAGATGATTTTAACATGCCAGAGTTCAGATGATTGATACCACCTGGCCGGTATGAAGTCGTATAAGGCTGGTTGCAGTGCAGTCGCGGGTAGAGGGCCGCGCGGGTTCTCAGCATCCGAGCTAGAGCAAAAGCGATTCATCAAATTGTATTTGGTCAATGTCTCAGAGACACAGACTGCAATTGGGAATAGGAATCAGTCGATGACAACCTCGTGCATTCAAACAGAACTGCCGAACAGCCCGAGGTCCAATCCTCCCTGCTTCTGCTGCTGATTATGAGCTGAATCTTGCTAAGCAAGACCGACATGTGCATCGCATCGCATCGCATCGCATCGCAGCACGTCGTCGCGTTGGTCGTGCCTCAATACCTTGTCCCCGTTCAAGTCAGTCAGCCGCAGTACGATAGGATGAGCCACGGATGCCACCCTTGTCACGATCGTCAGGAACGAGACACACCAAAGCCTCCGGACCCCATGCCCGCTGGCCGCGCTCTCGATGGCGTCCCCTCTTTAGGCATAGCCAGGGCATTTCCAGAGGCATAATTTGCAGGTACATGTAAGAGAGGCTCATTGACTTTCTTCCTCTCAGCCACCGTTGAGAAGAATTTTCATCAAGTTGAGACATTATTCTCTCCCTGCGCTGCTCGATCTAGCAGATTCTTTTTATCCATGGTTAGACAGCAGAAAAGAGCAGTAGTGCGCAATAAGCAATTTCGAGCTCCATCCTGCAGTCATGGTCGATGCAACTGTCTCCCAACGACTGCAAGGTGACCCCTTCAACGGGTTTGCATATCGACCGATTCCCCTCTTTGACATCTCCCCACGATGTATCGCATATTACGGCATCGGTCATATCCCTGGCTGGGTCTCTTCCTCTTCTAGCGATGCGCGTCCCGGAGACACTCGGAGCCGTTCTCGGACAATGACCAAGAGGCGGCGTGGGGCTGGTGTAAGAATCTTTCGTGATGACAAAGAGAAGCAACATTGGAAAATTCTGATTTCGTCAGCTAGGTAGGGTGGAGATGCATGTGGGAATCTCTGTAGCCAAGCCCAGAGCTCCTCAACTGTCGTCAGCGTCGTCTTCTTCTTCCTGCAGCTGTTTGGTTCCTGAAAGAGTCACAGCCAGCCACTAATCTTGGTTGATCCAATCGCAGCAGTGGACCTCATGTAAATCTATTCCATATTCTGCCCGAAGCCAGGTTGGTGATAACTTCAGGTGTTCCTGATGCGCTTCAGGTCTAGCCGCTTCCAACATACATATCAGCTCTTGATGTAACGGCCAAGCTGTCGGGTAACAGCAAGAGTATCCCGTTTCGATCGTGACGTGCATCTGACGAGTCAAATAGACTGAACAATGTCGGTTCAAGGTACAGAGATAACCAGTCCGTCCATGGATCTGACTCAAGCTGGTGAAATCGAATCATCAAGCTTGGTCAACAATTCATGAGGCTCATGCAGATTTCCCATCAGTTTTTCTCCGCGGCATCTGACTGGCAGATTATGTTGTGAATTTGCGGTTGTACCTTTTCTGGGTGACATCGCGAACGACGTTGACGACGATGTAACCACACTGAAAGGATTTGAGGCCATTGCCCAATTGAGTTCCAGGCCGCACTAGTATCGCCACCAGGAACAATGTCAAGGCGAGATCTCGGTGGCTTGGGACCTGGTCTGGCCATATCAAGAAATCGTTGCATACTCCTCATTCACATGCTTCAACAATTCCAGTCGCTAAAGACCATGAAGAGCATGTTGAGTGTTACACAGTGTGCTATCAATAAGTCGGCCCTTGCTCTTATATGACACGATATTTCTTTTGATCTTCAGTATTCAGTTAATGGAATGCAAGCCATGCAGCCGCAGCCGTTGGAGTGCCGTGAAACACAACGGTAATAGCGGCCCGTGTGTCATCCCGATGCTGATTCTGGCAACATGGCTGAACTTTGTTGTTGAGAACAGACCATCAATTGATAGCATCTTGAGTTAAGGTTCAGGTAACTCGTGGATCCCAATTGAAGGCCGTGCTATGTATGCGATTGATCAGAGTCTCGTCATGAATGCGGCGTTTTGACCTTTGGCACACATAAAGAGCATGCAGGCGTAGCGTTACGCTGAAGGCCATTGGGTGGCCCGCCAGGAGCAGCAGCAGCAGCAGTCAGCGTCGCAAACTCAATCATCTTTTTTTAGTTTTCTCTTTACCAATTCTGTAAAGAAGTATTCAAATTTGGCAATGAGACTAAGACCAAGAATGATGTTGAGAATCATGACAATGACGGTATAGTGGATTCTTGTTGAAGCTCTTATCCGCCCAATGCCTTGGTTAAGCTTGTTTCCTTGCTTGTGAAGGATCATCGGAGCAAGACGGAGTTTCTGCCTTGCGCACGAGGCATCAAGAGTTGTGGTCCGGTCCAAAGAAAACAAAGGTCCTGTCCTGCAAGGGGCCTAAAATGGAGACATCAGCCAATCAACAAGCCCTAGTTAACGAGAACTCAACAATCAGAAGCAGAAGTTTCGGCACAATTGATTGTGCCTCGGACAAGACTTTCTTGCCCTAATCGATGGTGGCTGGTGGAGAGTTGGAATTGTAGTAGAATTGAGTTTGTGGGAATGCATTGGGGTGCCGAATAGCATCCATATTGCTTCAACAGATTGGCCATAAAGGTTCAGCTTGTCATTGGTGGACAGAGTGCTAATAGCTGCTGTACCTTCTTCAACCAAGCATCATTCAGATAAACTGCTTTGAGACAGCAACAAGATAACACCGGACAAGCGACTAGCTCCTCAAATGCAAGGGTTCTGTCAACTCAATCCTTTCAAGTAACCCTCACTGTCTTTGCCTGCTGCATGGCACGTCTGTCTGACAGCTCAATGGCCTGCTATAAACTCAAACAGCCACTTTCACACGCTATCCGGCAACATTGACCAAGTTCAACAAGACGTGACAATCGCGCCACTGGGGCTGAGCTCATACCAAGCAGGCAATTCGCGCATATAGCGCATACAAGGGATAAAAGCTAAAGTTATCGGTGCTAGATTTGTTCACCATGGCGCAATTGACCATCTTGGATGCAACCGAGCAAAACCGGCAGGTGTGTACTCCGTGCCGTCAACTATCAAGAACTCAGTGTGTTGTAAAATCTTGAGGACCCATGTTCATTGACTCTAAGCCCAAGAGCGGAACCGTTGGAGCCTTCCGCGGGCACAACTGTCGGCCAGGTACCGTGGTGAGGCTAATGCTGCAACAGGGCTTCAAACCCGGGGCTCAGGGTCATCGTGGCGGTTGGAGGATGGTAAACCGATCTGGCGCCGCGCCGACAACTGGCAGTATGTACACTCCGCGTGCTGGAATATGGACAGAATCGGTGACAATACCGGGCGCGGTTATCGCTTCAACATGAGCGACCTTGTAAATTCTCTCGCCGTCTCCACGAACCACTGGCCACCTGTTCCCCAGGTGATCAACACAAGATCGCGATGCTTGTGCGATGAAAGACGACTGGTTAGTGCCCTAGTAGATCGACACTGTCAAACAAGACTGGAGACAGTAAAATGAGCAGTTGTGTGATAAGCTTTTTCATCAATCAATTGTTCCCGCATCTCCGAACGCCGGTACGATTTGGTGTGATTTGGCGCGCCGAGCAACCTGTCGGTGTCGAGCTTTGCAGCCACAAGGATCCGCCGACGAGGCTAAGAGCCTTCCATGCTCTTCCACGGCCATGTTCTGCCATGGGCTCCCGGCGCACCATCGGCGTCGCTTCCCTTCTGCTGGGAAGCTTGGACTGCGGCCACTATACCGCGAAGGGCAGGCAAACCCCGTTGACCACGAGTCTGTCGCGCGACGGACTGTAGAGTTGAAGAGAGTTGCTTCACTCAATGTGCCACTCCATCTTGAATATGTTCAAGGGTCTTGTTGAAGGCGGCTAGCCACTAGGCGAGAACGCGGTCTTTTGGTGGGCAAACAACGCGACTGTGACTGACTGACTCTTGATTGCCCATTAAAAAGAAAGCAAGGCTTTCAGAGTTGCGTCGGAAACGGAAACATCCGTCCGTCCTCGTTTTTCGACGAATGGCCCGCAATTGACCGGTAGTTGATTGCAGGCGGTCAACTCCAGACAAACGGTCAGTCCAGTCAAGTCTCCGTAGGTGCCCAAGTTTAAAGAGAGGCTGGAAAACACAAAAGGCGGGATGGAGAGACGGGGAAACGGGACAGACCCAGTTGTCTCGTGGAAACAAGCCCAAGCAAGATTCAGGCTTTGTCTCACAGAGGAAGTGATCGACACGGCTGATTTGTCCAAGTGAAGGTTTGGATAACGACGTAATATTGCATTGCCAGAGAGCTCAACAAGAATTCATTCAGCCATTGCCATGGAAAACAGAGGGGTTTCTTTTTCGCGGCTAGAGAGATGGATGGAGTTGTGCCGTCAGCGGCTTTCGGGCAATGATGTTGCAATCCGGCTGATTGCGCTTATTGTGGCGGGACAGACTGATTTGAACCAGGCTGATGAATTTGTTCGGACTGAATTTCCGTTTCCAAAGAAGGCGCAGGAGTTCCACAATGATACAAGCGAATGCCCGACAAAAGGGTCCCTAGAGATAACGGTGAAGGGCAATAAAGAAGACGGCGTTCGGAAATACCATACCGCAAGTCGGTCTTTTACTGAGTCACTGATAGAATCTGGGGACAAGGGTGGACTGTATCCGTAAACGAGGCCGACCCAGAGAGGCGGTGCCGGGCAGACTCCAGATGTGATGCGATGCGATGCTCAGCGCAAGGCTACGTTGTACGTACCCCCTGCTGACTCCTCTTAACCTTTCCAATTTCAGCTGTTTTCCTCACAGCCGGCTTCTCGCTTGTGAGAGTCCAGCAGGGAACAGGATTTTGGAGAGCTGCCCAATGCTTTGATGGTGAAGAGTAAAGAATTGGCAAAGTTTTGGGCGCAAAATTGAATGCACAAGAAACAAAATGATCGACAAAGTGCAAAGTGATGAGGTCAACGAATGGAAGTACAAACAAACAATAGAGCAAAAAGTTAGGTATGAGACAAACAGCGACGATCTTTGCATCCAATGGCAGGAGGGGAAGCTAGGCAAAGCTACCATGTCTAGGGGGGGAAACAAAACGTCGGACGCAAGTCCATAGTAAATTGGGGTGCCCGCGTCCGATGTCTTATTTCCCCCCGAGGCATGTGAAAGGAAAGCTACTAAGACATGTAGGGAGAGCTTCTGTCCAGGGAATCCATGGAAATGGAGTCGACTTTTTACCATTTTGGGATCTACGTACTCTGTACACAAACGGTTTGGAAGCATAAATGGATTTTAGTGATTGCATAAGACGACAATACAATTATGATTGCACAATAAAGTGCTTGCAGAACAATTGACTTTGGCATTATCGATAACAATTACAATTTATTTGTTCAGTGTATGGAAGACCCTTGCTGATGTTTGCTGTTTCTAAGGGTCCATGCGTTTCCGTTCCCGTCCCTCCAGACTCCAGATATCGTTCGTACGTCTTGTTATTGCATTACGTCTGTTTCGGTTTCTGTTTGACTCAAAGTTAAGCTCTTGCCCGTGCTTCCATTCATCCGCACATGTTCTGCAGCTTGTCTCGTCTGTCTCTGTCCGTCCACAATGTCATTGTTTCAAAGGTTGCAGTTGCACTCAATAATCAGTCTGCTCGCCATGTGTCGATCATCCAAATAAAGACAAGACAGCTTCAGCTCAACACACAGACAAAAGCCATTGAGCCACGGGACAATGCACTGCACGGGCAGACTGTTCCCTTGCGTAGATAGCGTGTTTCTACCAGAACGCCTCGCTCGCCATAGCCAGCCTCTTGTCTTTTGAGAATCACCAACTACTGTTTCATTTGAACTCTGTGCTTTTTCCTCAGCCAGACTGACGACTGACTGACTGACTGACTGATCAACCCCCACTGAAGTCCACATGGCCCCACTTCCCTGAGCCCTGTAGAAACCCTTGTGCGTGCTGTAGCTGTAGCCTGTAAGCGTCCACTGTAAGCTGCTGCACAGTCTCACTGCAGCTCGAGCTGGTTCTCAACAGCTGCCAGTTCCATCAGCCTATGATTTTGTTTGATTCAGCTCCTCATCACCTTATTCCTGGTCGTAAGTTGCATCAGGACAATTACATAACACCAGCCGCGACAAGAGACACTACACAACAGCCAGCAGCGTTTCGTCAACAAGGTCAGGGCTGTCTTCCCCGCTTCCGTGCCCTGGACGTCAGCCAACCTCGTCCATCCCTGCGCAGAGTTGTAGGTAGCTTCGAATGATGCTTTTATACACTGCATATTGAGATGGTACATTACATAGAATTGGTAATCCATCACGGCCTGTCAATACGCATACTACATGTACATGCAGTTGAAGAGAGAAATGCACAGACACAACGTAGAGACTCTGTACCGAAGTTAGAAGCCACCTCACCGGTCATCCAGCCCGTCCACCACCACCACACAGCATCGTATCGCATTACCCTCCATTACAGACAGACAGACATACGCGGGCATCTTTTATAAAAGTACAACGCCAACCACGATAACACCTTATCACATCGCAGTGCAGCTAGCCGCGGGATCTGATTATCCAAGCCAACAGTCTCATGTACTTGCGCCCAATCCTCAATTCAACAACACGTGGACGACCGAGCGCTTGTTCTCTCTCTTCCAGTTACATGGTAACTTGACTTGCAAGGCCCTGTGGTCGTCTGGCGCTCACTGGCTCCAGTCCAGTCCAGCCAACCCAGCCGCCGCCCAGACAGTCGTCTGTATTTGGATGTCCGAGAACTCGCGGTCCATCATACCATGCTCCCATGCATAACCTCTCAACTCTGATATACGAGCGTCATCCCCGGATAATTTCTCCTCTCGTTCAACCACTTTTTAACCAACATATCAACTGTCTGTCTGCCTGTCTCTGTCGTCATTGACATATTGATTTCCTGTCAACAACCAACTCGGTCGCTTATTACGAGTCACACCCGCCTCACGAGGACAACCAACCAGCACCATCTACCAACGGGCTAAAGTCAAAAAGCAACCAGCAACGGCACTTTGTTTTTCTTGAGTCAACTGTCATCCACCACAACATCAACAAAATAACATAACAGCCTAAGAGTCAGAGTCAAGCGCCCTAAACTAAGATAGTCTGGTTTCTGGTCTCTCTGCCGGAGAACACAGCCAGCGCCAACCAGCCCACTTAGACCACATCAAGGAAGAGAAGAAAAAAAAACCCACCATCGGGAACCGTCTCCTCGTTGACTCCTACCCAACGGTACCCCACCACCATTTTTCTTCCCTTCCGCTCAGACGCAGACACGCTCAGGCTCAGAAAAGAGACCTAGACCCGCCTTAGGCCTGACCCTTGTTACTTGACCTGCCCACCTGCCAGTCTGCCAGTCTGCCAGCCCACCAAAAACAACTTTCCCGTACCCCCTCTTCCAGTACATCCTACCCTGGTCGCAGTGGAAAAGACCACCCCCGGTCCCCGGATCCGCCGCCACTTGGCCCCGACAGCAAAGTACATACTACACAGACGAGCTAAACCTGAACGGGCTGTTGTGTCACTGCCTCTATCAACAACCACCTCCCGAGGATCCCTCCAACTTCTTGTTTTTCTTTTCCTCTAGTTTTCTCCCCAATACCAAAACAAAACATATCCAGACATAGCAACAAACATAGTCAGTCGTTCGCTTTTTCGATACTCTCAATCATCACGGCTTCGACCGTAAAGGCCGACATCATGTCGCCCAAGCTCAAGCCGCTGCTTCTCCCGCAGTTGGTGGAGGACCGCCGTAAGTGGGAAGTACAACAAGTCAGCCCCGAGACCGACCTCTCCTACGTCTACTACACAACAAACTCGTCCTCGTCCGATGTTGCTTCACCAGTCACTCCAACTTTCTCTTCTGGAAAGGGTCACTTTCGAATGTCCAGCTCAACATCTTCTCTCGATCTCCCACCGCAATTGACCGAGAGTCCCATATCGCCCACACAGTCGATCCACACAAAACCCCAGTTGCGATCATTGCCCGATGTTGAAGAGGAACCTTTGGAACCTGAACACGACAACACCAACGACAACGAGAACCGTTATAGTCTTGCCCCTTCGGACCAGTTCAGTCTCTATGACTGCTTGTGTATGTCTAGTCCGCTTGGCCAGGCCGTCGTATCTTTTGAAACATCGTGCTTGGCCTGTCACATTCGTTCGTGATGGTGGTTACTGACCCAACCTTCCCGTAGGTGATGATGCTTGTGAGCTCCGAAATAGTTCCGAAGACGTCCTGTTTCATGGAGACATTGTTGGCGACTATGATTTCGACTACGACTTGAATTGCTTGAGTGACGGTGACACACCGATGGACGACGAGCGATCCCGCAGGAAGCGATCAGGTAGCGAGTCACCTTTTGCCGGACTCACATCACGGATCGGTGCCCGTTTCCCCAGTATGACGCGCTGGAAACCAAATGGTCGCAGAGGCAACCCAATGCTTTCGGCTAGTACTGAGCTCAGCTTGGAGAGTGTCGTACTCTCTGGAGCTCCTTCAAGTCGATCATCATCCATGTCTGCACCCATCCGACCTGGCCAGGAACGCATGTCGGAGAGCACAGGACTTCCCACCCCGGCAGTATCGTATTATGGAAGCACCGAGAGCATCAACCTGCCTGCGACCCTCGACATTGAGAAGGCGCAAGCATTTGTTGAGCAAGCCGAGCTGGAGCGAGAGCGAGAAATGGCCACCACCCCTCTGTTGCCTCCTTTAATGACCAGCCCATTGAGTCCTCCGCCCCCAGAGTCACCTTTACAGTCGCCGACCATTGCACCACCCTCTGCGACAACCGAAATCCCGTCGCCGGTCCCTTCTACGACACATTTCTCTAGGCCATCCCTAAGCACGAAACCCTCAGTGTCGTCTTTCCGATTTGGTTCCAACAGCCCCGAGGTCCCAATCCCTCTCCCGTCGATCCTTCAGGAGCACGATGAGTGGTCAGATTCCCTTGGCCATGCCAACTTTACCATCACCCCGCAGCCTTATCAACCCGAGTCTGTGAATATGGAGACGCTTCAGCAGTTGCGCAACGACTGGGACACAGCACGATGCAACTATACCAAGCATCTTGTACGCACGGGTGAGAACTACGGGGAGACCAGCAATATCTACGCTCTTACTGAGGCCAAATGGACCGAAATTGAGAAGCGATGGAGGACAACTCACGACGAACTCATGGCACAGATTGTGCAAGCTACCAGCTCTGCTCCTAGTTCGACAAGCACCTCACGAAGCCGCAGCCGTGGCCGTGGACGATCACGAGCCAACAGTGGTGGTTCCATCCTTGGTCGCCCACCCCCACTGGACGATGTCTTTGCCGGAGTGCAATGGAAGCGTCTAGAGGATGGACTGTCGAGCGCAATTCCCCGACTGGTGGATGTGGACGGCAAGTTCCCCTCCCGAGGCGACGAGGACATTGTAGGACCCATGCAACGAGACGAGGTGATGCTACGGACGCACAGCGAAGAGCGCAAGGGGGCACGATTCTGGAAGAACCTCGCAGGCAAAGTCGGCCTACGAAAGTAATGACTTGGTGCCCTCTCGACTTATACCGGACTCGAATTGGATTACGGATCAACGACCAACTTAATGACCTACTACACGATGACAACTAGAGAGAACTAGAAGTCGTTGGATGACAGAACCAGCTATCATGGGGTTGCTGGCGTTTTTTACTTCTTTCATGTCCTTTTTTTTTTCAACATTTCTTTTTTACAGAGATACCCCGACTCATGACATTCCTTTTTACTTTTTGGGTCATCTATCCCGATATAGCCACGACGGCACACGATACGACCCATGTCTTCTCCATGGAGAGAGGCTTGCACATATTGTTTATTGTTTAGAAGTGTACATAATGGAAAGTGCGGGGCGCTGATGAGGAAACGAAAAGCGATGCGAAGCGAAGAGAAGAGAAGTGGAAAAGTTTAGACGGAATCTGCGGTACAAAAGATGAGCAGAGCACAGCGAAGTGGACGCAGCTCTAGCTTGCAGGAGTTGGATTTGCTTTTACATTGTTTCCCCGCCATGAATGGAAGTGCACGACATGGCAACACAGACATGCATGCACAAACACCAAGACAGTACAGCGCATCGCAGCACAGCACACACACAGAGACCGCACAGTACAAACATTTATCCCCGGACATTCCAGAGTCAAATAATGGGCAGCAGGACTCTGGGTTTGGAAGCAGGGGAACATATCACAGAGGGGATGGATGTACAATCAAGCAATCATGTATGTGTATCATGGGGGTTACTTTACTGATATTTGGCGTATCGGATTCATTGCAGCAGGTGGAGGGTGAGGGGACGATATTAATGGCTGTCGACTTGGACAGCTCTCCGGCCTTGAGTTGAATTGAAACGACCAAGGTGACGAGGAGAATTTATGAGCAAGCAAGCAAGCACGCACGCACGCACGTATCCAAGTGCAAAAATAATAAAAAATAATTAAAATAACTTAAAAGTGCAGTGTGAGTGTGAGTGAGTGATGTATGTCTCACCATGACTGACAGCCATGTCGTGGAATTATGGCTCAACACGGGTTGTGGAAGCGAAGAGGCACAACGCACTAAGTTGATTGACTCGTTTGCTGTATCAACCGATAGATGCCTAGCCAAGGCACCGACTTGATTTCTCTCACTTCTAGACTGAAGTTGAAGCTGTCGTGAAACTTGAAGCACGGCACGACGCGACCCTCCACAAGCGACAATTCTCAATGCCCCTCAGCAACACGAGCAAACAGACAAACGCCTCTCCAACTCTATTGGACGTCATGACCAAAACGATGACGACACCAAAGGCACAAAGTTCAGTTCCTGTTCTTCAGCTAATGTCCTGGATTTCCCCAATAACCCCGCGATAAGCAGGGATACGGCGTTTGACGCCACGGGCTTTGCTTTGAGGCTTTGTTGTTGTGTTACGAGACCGGGGGTGCTTTGCTCTTGTTTCGTTTCATGGCGTTTTGGCCGGGGAAGGGAAGGATGAGCCGTGGTTTTGACAGCAGATCTGGTGTTTCACTCTGGATGCGGGTTTCCGATGAGGGGTTTTTGTTTGTTTGTATATACGGAGGGAGGGAGGGGGACGGGTAGATGCATTTGAATCGGGGAGTCTTTATTTAGATTTAGATGGGTTTGTGCTTATGTTTTGTTTGACTTGGAGTTTGGCAAGGTTGATTTGTTTGAGGAAACGGGATTGCTGTTTGTTGGTGGAGGTGATGTTGGTGTTGGTGGTGAAGTTTGCAATATGACTCAAGGTGAAAACACCGCTGGGATGGGTATAAGAAGGGCTGATGGGACCAGAATGAAATGGATTTTGAATTCTTCAACTATACTATATACTGAGTCTTTACATTACAATCTCATTTGATTATTATACGATTTCGATACAGCAACGCTGATTGGCATACCCGGAAAGCTACCTACCAACTGTGACGACGTTCACGTTGAAGAGGTTCATGATCTATGTACAAGGTACTCAACGACAACAAAAGTGAGTATAGGCTCCTTCTTCTCCCCAGTCAGGAGTCGTTTTTCTCATGACTTTATTAGACACCGTCATCTATATATTGCTTGCCAGGATCTCACTCATTAGTCATCGGAAAGCCTACCGACAATACTACCTACGTATTGCGGAAGTTGTTGTCCCAAGAAACAACAAGGTCAACAACAAGGTCAACCCTCATGTTATATATTGCATTGCGTGAACAAACGCAATGGCTACCGAAGAAGGCCTCCGAGATAGGCACCTCTTGTTTTAACCTTCGTGTCCATTGCTCTCTCTCCCCTGACTCTTTACCCGCAACTTCAACACGCCTACACGCCTACACGCATCCTGCCCCCCACCAAACTCCAACCCCTCGGTCGGGACGACGCACTTGAAGTACAAGAAGCAGTCCTGTCTAGCTGCGGCGCTCGGGACTTGAACAGTGAGATCAAGGCCCGGAGCGCACATTCCGGGAGAGACGAGCTCCCCTTCATGTCTAGGGAGATTGAGAAGGCCCTCTTATGAGTATACATGAGATATCAGCAGCTGCTACACGCTGAATGGCACACTGATTTGGCCAGAAATGCTCTAGACTGGACATGAAAAAGCACATACGGATATGGCGTTGCTACGCTTCCATGGGGCTGATCAACCTGGTGGGCAGTACTTTGGGAGCGCGACAGGACCACCGGTGGAAAGAAGGTCAACCAAACCTACCAAGGGAGGCAACAAACGACACTACCGGGAGCTGATGAAGCAATATATTATACAATGAGGCATGCCTCGCTTGACGACCATCATTGCATCCATCTGGGAAAGGATGCAGCACTTCCGCAAATCCACTGAACACTATTCCGACATCGGTTATATCTGGATCTGGATCTGGATCTTAGGTCTCCTCACCAGTGAACTTGTTCTTCCCGACACTCACTGCACATGTAAGTTATGTCCTTCACATATAGTCACATCGAAATCCCACTGGATCTTGAGTCAGAGCGTTTGCTCTGATTCACATCTTGTTATACCCATATTCAACTATTCAGACTATATTTCGACCAGATGCCGATCAACAATCAGATTGGCACCTAGGAGTCTGGGGCCATTTGACATTCATGCTTTACCTCACTTTACGAGGTTGAGTTGGCGCTTCTGCTGTAGAAGACGCAGCGCTGGCCTCCTCTCGGCCATGGACATGGCCCAGACAACAGCAAAGACAACAGCAAAGACGACAACTTCGCTACGTCATTCAAGATAATAATCGCCATCTGCAACCAGACGTTTGAAAAAGAAGAGGAGTTGGCTCGCAAGACGCCCTGTCCTGGTTTGGACTTGAGCACAGTCTTTCGAAGACCATCAAGGCCTCAGTGATTTCGAACGGGTGCTTGGGTCGAAGAGAGGCTGGAATGAAGGCAGAGCAAGAAAGAGAGACTATCTTCATCACCATCTCGGTCAGACATGATTCTCGCCAAAGGTCTGGTCTTTACTATATCATCCAAAGTACATGGACTCTTCTCTGTTGAAGCCACCAAGAAGGCTGGCGAAGCTTCCTGCTCGCCCGAAACAGTGGCCTAGTCAAGACAGTTGGAGGATACATTGGCACGAATCATCCAGATGGAAAATTCTTTGTGCACAGATTCTCCTTTGACAACACGCCGACTGACGTGCACCCTCCAACAGTGGCTTATTTCTTCTTTACACAATCACCATCTATACTAGTACTACGACTGTACCGAAGAGGGATGCATCTTCCAAGATAGCCCAGGAACCGCCCAAGCAAGCCTGACAACAAATACGACCACCAGGAGGATTCGCCAGCCAGGAGATGCATATATATATGGGCCTACCATCAGCAAGAGGCAAGTTGGAATTACCTTCCATCACACAGCCTGGCCCAGAGCATGACCAATCTTCCCGAGGGTGTTGGTGGCGCCCCTTGGATCGAATACCAGTCTATAAGATATCAGTCCATGACAGTCTTCATCAACTGCCTCGGACCGGGGTTTGAACCCGAATTACCTCCCTACATGGAACAAGGACCAAGTCTACCATCCCCTCGAACCTCGAACCCCTTGATCAAACGACACGACATCTAGTATATGAATATCTTTGACACCATCTTGGACACAGCTTTCAAGTACACAGAATACAATGTCGAATGGTTCCCTTTTCTCGCCACATGCTAGTCTGGCTAAAAGACAACAGCAACTACAAGGCCGATATATTCCCCATGGTACCTGGACCTGATGCCGATGCCGACACTTCAGTCAAGCCCGTGGCCAAGAAGAAGACGAAGACCTGCCGACGAGATGCTGAGCTGGATGGGGATGATAATAACGACAATGCCCGAGATCTTACATGCGCGAGAGGCATTAGATGTCAATACGAAGAACACGATAACATCAAGGCCGTTGGATGTCTCTCAGGGGACATTCAATCGACTGGCAACCGTGAAGCGTCGGTGGGGACTGCATCTCAAACAAAAGGAAAACCTCAACTATCAGCATATCAGTATCTTCTGTTCAAGCTTCACGTCCTCGCACCACGGGTGGCCCAGTACTGCGTCGATGTTTGGAGCTTTCAGGCAGTGTCCGGTCCAGGAAGCTTTCCAAAAAAGCCCAAATTGCCTCTGAGATCCTTCAAGAGGCATTGGCCACAGCTGCTCGGCGATGTTGAAAGGGTATCATGCGAGTTTCTTCTGCTCGAGAATTCCCAGCCCCCATAGGAAAGCAAGAAGGCAGTCGATACAGGAGCGCCAATACTTTGACTCGTTGTGGTCCCTGGTGGAAACAATCATGGGAAGCACAAGCGGATGGGAGACTCTATCGTCAAGGACAGAACAAACATACCTACATTTATGAACTTTACGACACGAATTACGACATTGATCGCCACGTCAAAGGTATTAAAGCTTTCAAGACTTTAAACACCTGGATTGTTGCTCGTCCAATAGAGACAGCACTTTCCATTATCTGATAGATGCGACCTGCAGTTCAACATGTCAACTAGTATCTCGAAATCAAGTCTTCAATACGAGAGTTTATGAACAAGTCATGAGTCTATTTGGCGTAGTGAGTATTGGCTGATGGGTAGTATATATTTTGAAGATCGTGGACAAGGATTCATTCAATGGTATAGATTTCTGGCCTGTCTACTACTAAGACTTCTTTGTTAGCTGAATCTAAGATCGTCGTCAAAAAGCCAAGTGTCGGGGAGGGAATTGGCGCAAGGCCATTGAAGATTATGAGACTGGAAGAAGATCGTTTCTTTTAATTAATAAAATACCATAAACACCTGAACTGTTACCTGCGAGAGTTGCTCAATTCCAATTGTACTGACATCTTACGTGATGGTAAAAGAGTGAGTATCTAGAGTTGCGCAAGAGAGCCAACATTCTGACGATGTCGACGCCGTAGTATGGCTTATAATCGCAAACATTGCCCATGTAATTCCTTGACGTCGCTGCACAGTGCTCTTTGAAGACATCTTCATCAGTGCAACGCTACTGTCTGTCTACCACATCCCATCAAGATGGATACTACAGCGACCTCGAATAGAAGCGCAACCCAGAACCTCGTAAAGCAGCCTGACGATAACGTAGTAGGACAATAAATCTGGCTACATGCACAATAAATTTGCCATATGAATGTCGAAAAGAAATGATGCGAGATGTGATAAAATTTGTCTTGCTTCATTTATAGCCTGTATACCTGACTATTGTTACATTCTTAAAGAAGTCCTTCTTGACTTGAACTTACTTCATGTGTGTATACCTCGTGCCAGACTACCAGAGACTTGAATCAGATAATTCTCCTGCCCGCTATAATGTCCATAAAACTCAAGGCGTCAGTACATACAATCTACCGCACATATGGGACACAATAGGGCGTCATAAGAGACGGCGGTGATCCATTGACAGGGAACTCACTACACTGTTACAAATGCATCACGAACAAAGACGAACAAACATCACAGGCAAGGCATCATGATATGTGAAGCAAAGGTCTTATTTCGTACACTGGCCCATCCTGGGCGTCTATGATTTCCATGCCTCATCCCGAGGACTTTAAACCGAACTCCGACCTGCGTCGTCCACCGAAAACAGGTCCCAAACCCTTCCAAAATGTGGTATCTTGCGCAACCACCAACTCCTCGCAATGCTTTTCATGCCCTCGTTATGTCGCATGAAGGCGTTGGGAACGCCCTCCCGTTCCCAACGCCGCCAAAAACTGTTGTTCTTCTTGTGCGCCGTCGTCGTCGTCGTCGTCGTCGTCGCAGGTCCAAAACAAAAAATCACAAAATTCCACCAAGGTGGCATCCGTCTGAGCATGGGCTGGCTCAAACCCCATTGCGTGCGCGAGATCGCGTCACGCGCTGGGGTTTGGCTGGTGTGCCATTGGCAACCATGCCCAGATCCTCTGCCACCTTGGTGGCCCTCTTCGCCTTGGGTGTCGACTTGGTTGTCGACTTGGGCTTCGCAATGCCCGTTTGGCCCTGGGTGGCCTTGCTCTTGGCCACGGCCCGCCCCTTCTTGGGCTCCTCGCCCTGCACCTTGGTAAGGGGCTGGTTCCAACCCACTCGTCGACCAGAGGCCGACCCCTCCGATACCTGACCCCCGTCAGAGTCCTCCTCCGCCTGGCTCGCGAGTCTAACGAGAACCTCGGCAGGGAACTCTGCGTCCCCCATGTTCTTCTTGGTGTTGGCCCGCGTCTTGCGGGCCAACTCCTCCTCCTCACTTCTAGTCTTGGGGAGTTTGGCACCGCCGTTGCGGCCGGCACCAGCCCGGTTGATCTTGATGGGCGTGGGGAGGGAAGATTTGGGGGCGCCACTTGCGCCGTCCTGGCTTCGGAGCCGGGAGGATCGACGCGTGACGGGGGCAGTTGGTGCAGGTTCGTCAGCCTGCTTGACCTTGGTCTGCTTCTTCTTGGTCACAGGCTTGGCGGGCTCTGTGACCTCTGACTCAGGCTCCTCGTCAACCTTCGTCTTCTTGGTGGGCGACGCCTCGTCGCTGTCACCTCCGTCGAGCTTGCGCTTCAATGGGCTACCCCTGTTAGGGCTTCGTGCTCCAAGAGGCTGGCGCTTCGTGGTAGGTGCAATGGGAGATCCTGACTCAGTCGTGGTGGTGGTGGCGGAACGATGAGTGCGTTTGATAAACGCCCGCATGTAATCACGACCCGGGCTGTCAAGATCTTGTCGATGCGCATCTGCGGTAGAAGCAGACTCTGCCTCTTGGGCGAGTGCGACATCGGTAGTGGTAGCGGAGGTTGTTCGCTTGGGAGACTCCGTGGTAGTGGTAGTGGGCTCATCGGATGTGGAGGGGATAGTAAGGGCTTGAGCATGCTGCTGAGTAGTGATATCTTGGATATCAGCCCGAGGTACGAGAGGGGATTGATTGGTGGTATCATCCGTGGAAGAGGTGAGCTTGGGAGTCTTGTTAGAGTCGGTGGTGATCTGGTTATTCGGCTTGATAGGGGTATCTTGAACATCGGGCCAAGACACAGCCAGAGTTTGATCAGCGGTGACATTCATGGGAGAGGCGAACTTCGGGGTGTGGGTGTTAGAGACGGCGGCGATCTGGTTAAACGGTCGGGCAGGAGTATCCTGAACATCAGGCCAAGACACAGCGAGGGTCTGATCAGCGGCGTCATTCAAGGGAGTAGCAAACTTGGGAGTTTGGAAGTTAGAGGCGGCAGCGACATGATTCTGCTGAGTAGGGGTATCTTGAACACGGGGCCAAGACACGGGCAGAGTTCGATCAGCGGCGACATCAGCGGGGGAAGCGAACTTGAGTGTGTTATCATCGTAGTAGGGTAGTTCCGGAGTTTGGAACGCTGCAGCGGCAGAAGAATTGGCAATACCAAGAGCAGTGGTCTGCGGGGTCTCAAGCAGAGAGTCAATCGATCGAGAGATAGGAGTACGAGTCGGCAACAGGTTAGAAGGTCGTGGGGTTGACGCAATTGCAGAAGGTGAGAAAGATAGGGTATCGTTAAATCCTTGGCTTGCAGGGAACATGTGCGCAAACTGAGCCGACAGCTTAAATCGGACAAAGAGTCTGCCATTCTCCTCGGTGACCACGACCTTAGCGTGACCATCGCAAGCATCATCGGCCATGCGAGACAGGTTGTAAATGGGAGTGGGCGCAGGAGGTGAGGACATATGGGTCCCGAAAATATCAGGGTTCTCGCGCATGTCAATGTTCACAACGCCTTGTTCAGTACCAGTGGTAGTAGTGGTCTGCTCATTCTTGGTATCGGTAGGAGCGGACGAAGCATCGTGAGACTGTTCAACGGGAACGGGCGATGCAAGGACAGGCAGAGAGTTGTTCTCGCTAATAGCAACGGTAGAGGGCATATCAGAGGCGGCAACATCAGACTCGTTCACACTGACGGTTTCATCAGCAGCAGGCTCGGCGGCGACAGCGCTGGGTTCGGTGGCAGTCATGTCAGTGACCTCTTGGGTATCAACGACTGCATCAGTAGCATCGGTGATGGTTGTATCATCAGCCTTGTTCTCGGTCTCGGCAGCAACAGACTTGACGGGAGAAGCAACGGTGGTATCAAAAAGGGCAGCAAGAGAAAAGTCATCGTGGAAAATGTCCTCATCGAATCGGACCTTGCGAGGGGAAGCAGAGCGACGACGAGCTTGGTTCTCAAAAAGCTTGCGGAGAAGAGGCTCACTCTGGCGGCGGCGGGCCTGGTTGATCTTCTTGCTGCGCTTAGGCTGACTAGATTGAACAGAGCTGTTCATCCAAGAAATAGAATGGTGGAAGCCAGAGCGGTCAGGCTCGCTAGCTTGAACAGAGTTGGGAGTGAAGTTGATGGCCTCGTAGAAGGCATCGCGCTCGGGGTCGCTGGTTTGAACAGGAGTGTTCATCCAAGAAGAAGAGTCGCGAGAAGCCTTGTCAAAATCAAAAGAGCCAACACCGGTGGGGGTTTCGTAAGTGCACTGAGGCAGCTTGGGTGTAGAGGGAGGAATCAGGGCAGCGAGGCCGATAGGGCTGGAAGAGAGGGTGGGGGTAGTAGGGGCAAAAGCGACACTCTTGGACGCGGGTGTGAAGGGAGTAGAAGGCTCCGGTCGGTTCCACTGAGAAGGAGTAGGACCAATAGGTCGCGAAAAGTTGCGAGGCGAAGAAGCCTTGTAGGGGGTCTCGGGAAGACCAGTGTCGTCGCAAGTAGACGAATCACACTCGGATGGGACGCGGAATGTGCGGCCAGGACGAGCAGGGGAGTCAACAATAGACTCAGTGGACAAGTTCTCTTGAGCAGTGAGAGCAGACTGGGAGGCACGAGCAGGGCTGGAGGTCTGGGGGACTGGAGAAGAGGGAGGGGAACTCGACTTGGTAGGCGAGGCAGCAGCCTTGCGGCTGGAACCAGGGAGAAGCTGGACAAAACCATCGGTAAGACGGTTCATGCCCTTCTTGACTGGGTTCGTGAGACGAGCAAGACGCTTCTGTGGGGATCGGCTTTCAGCCTTGAGAATAGGTTGACGAACAACAGTAGGGCTCTCGGGCTCAGACATGTCCATGATATCAGAGAGCTCAGAAGCACCATCGGCAGCGACGTGCTTGCGAGGGTTGCGACGAAGACGTTGCATGCGGTTGGAAAACTCAGCAACGGACGCAGTCTTGACATCGATCTTGTTCTTTCCTGAACGGAAAGCTCGCTCGATGATAGGGATGATAGCGTCGTACGTCTTGAATTTGTTACCACTGTTGGGAGTAGGGGAAGCAAGAACTTCGGTAATGGTGTTGGGAGTTTCGACAATAACGTCGGTACTGATAGCCTCGGCGTGTCGCTTGAGAGGAGTGATCTGCAAAATGCCACGGCGAGCAGCAAGCTTGTCCTCCAAGTTGGTATGGGATGAAGTTTCCATAAAGTTGTTTGCGACATCGACTAAAGTAAGACATGTCAGTAAAAGCCCATCCCAGATGATCAAAAAGTCAAACTTACCCTTGGCCGACATGAGCTCGGAAAGCAACTCAGCACGGCTGAAGATGAGGAGACCTGAGAAGCTGGCTTCGCTAGAGACAGGATCGTAGCTGGTTCCTCGTCGACCCTTTCGCGGGAGTTCCTGGTTGAACCCAACTTCCTCGCGGTCGGGGATGGGGACAGCGGAGGTAGAAGGAAACAGCAAGAAAGGTGCTTTAGGAGCTTGACGTTCGTTGCAGATTGCGACTCGTCGCATGATCTGTCGTGTCTGGCTCGGGGCTCGGAGAGATCGTGTAGGAACGCGTTCCCATGCGGGCAATCGGGTGAGCTGTTTCTGAGGAGCGAAGCTAGTGAAGCTCAAGAAGCTATCGAACCGTTAGCGAGGGTATTTTGGGTTTCAACGGCCGGGCAAACGTACGTCTTGTCTGCATCGACGCGGGTCGAACCGTGAGTTGAGAAGAACGGGATGAAATCGTCGGTGACGGGGTTACTGTGAATAAATGTCAGCATGCTCAAGAGACGACATAGAATCTCGCGATCAGGACGATAACTCACATTTGCGTGGGCTGTAGCCCAAACCCCCATTTGGGGAGATCCGCGGCCGCCATCGCGAAGAGGCAATGCAGCGCGGAATCGAGGAAAGTAAACAAATCTCCCGAGAGACGGGGTAACGTGCGTTAACGGTGCGTAAAAGTGAAAATGAAGCTTTAGCAAGCTGAAGAGAGTTTTGAGGCTTTGCGAAGTGCAGTTGAGTTCGTGAAGTTGCGTTGCGAAGTCAAATGCTGGATGCGCAAAAGCAAGAGTTTGTTTTGATTTGCGAGATGGATTGAATTTCGATGTGGGCTGCCGAAGATGGAGCTGCACTAAGGAAGCCTTGGAGCTTCAGACGCGTCTGTGGGACAAGGAAATTGTGGGCCAAAGGTGGCCACCGCTTTCAGGGTCCACTGTTGGCAGCTGGCAAGCAGTGATGGCTGTAGCCTGTTAGGGCCTGTCAGGGCTTGTCAATTGAATGCAGTAAACAATTGAGACTGCTGCCTGGCTTGGGCAATAAGAGTGTGAATTGATTGAGGTTATTATTGTAATCTTGTTCAAAATGTGCTTCAATAAAGATGCTTGCTTTTGTCTAAGTGATCGATCACCATCACAGACCACCCACCATCACCGGAAATGGGAGCGTCAATTGACAAGGATCAAGAGGGTCCATAAAATGAATGTGATTTTGATTATTGACATTCATTATTCACGATTGTACTCTGTAATTCTGACTGAGTCTATCAATTCTCACGTCAATGACGTTGGAACATGCATAAACGACCTTCAAGATCAAAATATAAGTTAGACACTGACAGTATCAAAGACCAATCACAGTACTTGAATGACATTGAAACACCCTGAACCCTTAATGGCTGCATCCTCCGTAGCATTCCCGTTAATCCTGGAGATTTCTCGAGTCAGAAACAATGCCTTGCTCAAGCCACATGTTCATTCTTCCCGAGTATTACAAAGTAAAATAGCGTCAAGTTTGCCATTCATGTGAAATCCCTGAACCATACACGGGAACCAGCGGTTGTGCTAGACCAGGTCAGGGTCCATGCTCACTCATGATAATATTTGTTTACTTTCCGTGGGTCCTTTGACTCAAAATGCGACAATCTCAAGAATAAAGCACACGTAAAGTAACCCGACTTTTCAAGATGGCTTGATAATTATAAAAACATTGATTGATATTGTAACGTGTATTTCATCACTCTACAAGTTCAAACTGACCTCAAATGGCCAAATAAACTCTATTCCTATGACTTTTTATTTCGTTGTACAGGGTAGCTTAGATCTAGGCGGGGTGTCCGCCCCGCCCCGCCACTTTACATGTCCATGACCTCTGAGCCGCGTGCAGCGAAACGTCATCTCCCCAGGCCACCACCATTTCCGACCCTCAGTCCATCACCACCAACGACCACACATCGCCAACGCTCTACCCACGCTCTCCTTTATACAAAACAACCTCTACAACAACACAAACCACACAAACACATCCAAACATGAACCGCTTCTTCGGCGCCAAGCCCACGGGCCCCAAACCCACCCTCAACGGCGCCATATCCAACCTCGACACCCGCATCTCATCACTCGACACAAAACTCAAAGCCCTCAACGCCGAGCTAGGCGCATACCAAGAAAAGCTATCCCGCATGCGAGACGGCCCCGGAAAGCAGGCCATGAAGCAAAAGGCCCTCAAGGTCCTGCAGCGCCGCAAGGCCTACGAGGCGGAGAAGGACAAGCTCGAGAGCCAGGTCTGGAACATGGAGCAGGCGAACAACATGCAGGACAACCTAAAGAACGTCATGACGCAGGTCGACGCTATGAAGACGACGAACAAGGAGCTCAAGAAGCAGTATGGAAAGATCGACATCGACAAGATTGAGAGACTGCAGGATGAGATGGCGGATTTGATGGATGTTGGGAATGAGATTCAGGAGAGTTTGGCGAGGAGTTATGATATTCCTGAGGATGTAGAGGAGGATGAGTTGGATGCTGAGCTGGAGGCGCTGGGGATGGAGGTCGAGATGGAACACGAGATGGGCGGTGCTGTGCCGGGTTTCTTGCAGGACGAGGTTGTGCCAGAATTTGTCGACGAGCCTCCCCAGACTGAAGACAAGGTGAAGCAGGTTGCTGGATGATGAGAAATATTAATCAAACACGCTGGACTTTGAGGTTGTCTGCGTGTTCTTTTGTACAAGGCGTTGGTTAGGTTCAGTAGGGTCTCAAGCACAGCATTTCACTCTTCCACCATCATCAGCATGAATGAATAAATGAATGAATGCTCTAGACTTGTATTTTCTAGTCTTTAACAGCAACTCCGACCATGTGTTTAAACCAGATCTCCGTCATCAACTTATACATAAAGAAAGGCATTGCCGCCGCTCCTCCATTTTCTTGATAGTACATTCATCCCCGACAAACACTCTGCCAAGCCCATGAAACCCACAAACTCCCTCGCTCAAAAGAATGCTTTCCGAGAAATGTGCATGCCTTAACCTAAGTATAACATGACCTAGTCCACTGTTGCAAAAAACCTAACAGCTTCTTCCAAGGCCGGGTCTCTGTTGCAGAAATCCCATCCTACGATCGTAGGCGTTTGGCTGCAGCAGATGATTTTGTGTGCGTCAAACTGAAGCTTAAAGACTCGTGCCGACGTATTCTCTGCCGCGGCGATGTGTGGATGATGACCGGCGTGATGGCCATTGTGAATCGCATTCTGTGGCTGACCCCCGATGGCTGGCTGTCCAGGAGGCGCACCTTGACCATGGGTCGTGGCCACCACCGGAGGTTGAGCGACTGGCCCTCCTGGAACGGCTGCCATGTTGGGCACAGCAACAGCATGAGGCACTGGCATCCCCGCTCTCGGGTTAGTGCGGCCGTTGTCGCTGGAAAGGTGAGAACTATTGGAGCTCGACTGCTGTCGCATTGGTAGCTGGCGGATTTGTATAGAAGCCAAAGCATCCGTCACCACCCCTCTGAGTTGGGCTCGGACCAAAGGCGATGTCTCGCGTTCGATAGCTGACTGCAAGTATGAGTGGTGAGCGAGCGCAATCGGGTATGTTAGAAGTACGTGTTGCAGCGCGCCAGGACCAAGTGGTACCGTCTGTTCGATTAGTGCTTGGTAAGAGTTTGCTGTTCGTTGGGCATCTCCGTGATGATCACGTAGCATCATAGGTCCCAGAGGCGTGCCGTTTGTAGGCGGAGAACGTGGGATGATGGTTGATGCGCGCGGAGGCCTAGCCAGAGCCCCCGCGATCGTACCGTTCGGTGTTGCGTTTGACAAGGCGGCGGTGGCAGCAGCTTCACGCTGAGCAGCGGCTGCAGCCTCCTCCTGTCGAAGATGATGTGCGGGCATCCACACACCTTCTTTGTCGCGCCGCCAAATGATAATGCTCTGATCGTAGGATCCAGATACGATACGACCATACTTTCGGCCTCCTCCACCACCGGGAGGAACCTTGGCACCGAATGCCTGGACATCTTCGGGTTTTGAGCTACCAGCATTCGCCCGACGGTCCCTACGACGTCTTCGCTCATTGATATCATCAATCTCACCAGCCTCGCGAGCTCGGAAGTACGCAGCATCCACCGCCTTGGCTTCTGCCTCGTCTTCTGCTGTGCTGTATGGGAAATCACCGAATCCAGCTTGGACAGTACGCACCAGGTGCGCGTGTCCTCGTAGCTGAGCGACCTTGAGACCAGTAGGTGCATCGAAGATGCAGACCTCCCAGTCGCTGCTGCCACTCACAATCCTGCGGCCATCAAATTCGACACATGCAATACCTTTGTCGTGTGCTGGGATTGTCTGAGTGCAAACCTGCTCCGGCCACTTCCATACCTTGATATGCCTATCTCCAGATACGGACACAATGGTTCGGTCGCGGACTTGAATAGCGTTCACGGCAGCACTATGCCCATCCAGACGACCGATCATGGTAAATGGAGGCTGGATGGGAAGCTCTTGGGCGAGGTCCGGCTCGTAGCCATACCTTCGCAAATTCGTTGGCACTGGACCAACGGGATCGCCTCCGCCATATCCCAGATCACCATGTTTCAAAGGGCGCCTGTTGAAGATCTTGATCGTCTTGTCCTTGGAGGACGTCACTAGAATTCGTTTATCGAACCGCACGTTGAGAACAGACTCATGGTGAGCTCTAGTCAGCTTCTGCACCAACTCGCCAGTCGAAAACTTCCAAATGAAGACGTTAGAGTCGCTGCTTCCAGAGACAAGGAGATCTTCTTCTGGGTCAGCATCAAACTGGAGACACAAGACTGAGCCCAAGTGTCCTGTCAGAGGTGGTCGAACAAGTCGGCGGGTGTGCACATTCCATATGCGCATGGTCTGATCCCTGCTTCCGCTCACCAAGAAGTCTCTGTCAAATTGCAAAGCGTATACACATTCCTGATGCCCTTCCTCGGGGAAACTGGGATGAGGAAATTGGAAAGTGCTGTACTTTCCGAGCTCCCAATTCGACTCTAATTTGCGTCGCATGGCGTACAGGTAGCGCCAGTTGATACGATATCGTGATCGACCAACATCCCAGATATAGAGTGATGATGGCGGTAAGGTGTTGGCCGCATCTGCTAGCGACATGGAAGGGACAGAAGACTCGGCATCGCCGCTGGGCTCCTTTCGCTTGCCTCTGCTATCGGAAGATGAGGAGAGTGTCCGATCCAAGCTCGAGTTTCTGGTGGATAGACCATCAAGATCCATCTCGCCCATGGGTACAATTGCAGGTCTGCTAGACGAGAAGGAGGACGAAGGGCTACCAAACATGCTCCCGCTGGGTAAACTCTCGCTGGGGCCGGGGGTGCGATCACGATCCGTCATCTCGAGGTCCTCATCGGTATTGACAACGGCACGAATCTTATTGGGATGAGCGTCTTGCATCGACTGAAGTCGGTTGAGGTGGCGGATCGAGTGGTCGAGGCCATTGTTGACCTTAATTTCACAGGCTTCAATCTCGCTCATTATGGTCTTCCACCCCTCCATATAATATAGGCGTTCCCATAACTTTCTGTCCAGAGCCAGTTCGTACCAAGCTCGGCATGTCTGTGTAACGCTCACGAGAGAGACGGGGTCGAGGAAACCTAGAATCTTGAGGCAGATTTCAGCCGGAAGATATTGGATAAAATCGATGTATAGTCTCGGGTCTAAACGATGAACGATCTCGGCGATTACGGAAGTGGGTAAGTTGTCGAGGAGAGCCATGGTCAAATCTGCAACTCGTCAGCAAAGCGAGGTTACGCATGCAATCAACAAAACATGACATACCTGTCCTGACCTGGAGGGGTAGAAGTGACGAGTTCGCGACAAGCCATGTGCTCAGGTCAGAGGGAGATCGTAGAGTAGCAAGGGCGGTCGACAGTTCTTGGTTTACGGTTGGTGTAAGAGGGTCTTCGGAGTAACCCTCGTCGGGTTGATGTGCAGGTGAAAAGGGATCCATAGAGGACAAGGGCTCGTTCTTATTCGACATTGGAACTCTGAGGCCTCGGGGCCCTGGTAAGGTAGTAATTCGATCCTCGGGCGACGATCTATGTAGCGGCAAGACAGAGGTTTGAGAACAAGACGGCAGTCAACGAGATGAGATGCGTATGCGTATGCGTGGGAGGCGTAAGCTTGGCGGTTCGAAACGTTGAGCAAGTGTCACCAGGAGAGGAGAGGACGCGCACGGCAGACAGACAAGGAGAGGCCAAGATATCGTGACGCAGTGGGAGGGAAGAGACTCGAAGCAAGATGGAAATAAAATGTACAGTTGTTTAAGAGAACAAAGACTCAAAGAGTCGATGGATGGATGATATACTGCCAACAAAAACAAGTGACAAGCGGGAGGGATGAATAAAGATGATGCTAAGCATCCATGGATGGATGGATGATGGATGGTACAGTCAGTCAGTCAGTAATGAACGGAAAGGTGGAGGCGGCTCCAAATCAAGGTCTAGGCCAGGCCAAATAGGCTCCACTAAATCAAGACTTGGTATTGGCTGATGTAATTAGTGGAATGGCTTGTCAGAGACGGCACCAACAAATGACCATTTGAAGTATTTCGCCAGTCAAGATGACGAGATGACAAATCTCATTAACTTCCATAACAGTACCAGTAAATCTAACTGTATTTTTGTATCCAACGGTGAATACCTGTCCCATTTGCAGTACAGTACAGTTAAACTGTTTTTCAATATCCCAGGTCAGATATCTTAGTTACAGATCCACTCGCTTGCAGGAGGCGTCGATTAACTCCGGGTAGGGCGTTCTAAACATCGACACCAACATCAGCATCTGTCAGCATTACAGCGGCACACCCGAAGATTGGCTTAGCCACCTTGGATATCTCAAATTACAACTACGATTTGATTTGTTCCAACTTGTACTCTGTTATCCTTTGACAGTTGGTCGCGTGACTATCTGACGGTCCTGCAACACAAACACAGTATCATAAATCCAGACCATAAATATTATAGATCCGACCAACCCTTTCCCTTATGTTCATTTTATCTTTATTTTAGCTATCTAGGGTTTTCGACATGCAATGATGGATACAAATCCACGTCGACAATTGGAAAATAAACCTTTCTTTAGCTCCTACTCATCTTCCTCCCAAGATCCTCAGCCTTGTCATATTTCCCTTGTTTCCCGTAAACCCTTAGTAAGATATTTTCTGTATGTAGCGTATCCGGATGCTTCTCCCCAATTATCCTCTTTTGCATTCCCAACACTTGTTCTGCTAGCTCTTCAGCCTCCTTGAATCGCCCTTGGTCTTCATATATATATGCCAGATTTGCCCTAACACGGAGTGTTTCGGGATGCTCTTTCCCGAGTATCCCAATTCCTATACTCACCGCTTGCCTCTGAAGCACTCCTGCATTATTCCAACGGCCTTGAAGACGATATACATTGGCGAGACTGCTCATGCCATACATTGTATCGATGTGCTCATCACCATCGATCCTCTTTCTCATCTCTAATGTTTCAATCCCTAGCTCTTCAGCCTCTTTTAATCGTCCGATATAACTATAAATCACCACCATGTTATACTTGCTCATTAGCGTACGGGCATCCTCTTCACCTAGTACCCTCCTTCTTATCCCTAGTACTTGCGCCCCAAGCACTTCGGCTTCCTTCCACCGGCCTTGATCGACATATGTCGTCGACAAGTTGCCCAGACTGAGCAAGGTGGATAGATGCTCCTCCCCTAGAATAGCCCTCTGGATTCCAATACCCGCTGCCGGAGCCTCTCAGCCTGACGATAGAGTCCCTGATTGTTCAGAATATGTCCGAGAATATCCAAAGCCTCGAGCGTTTCGATACTAGCATCTCCAGTTGCATTTCGATGACCTTCAATCACCTTGCGAATAATCTCCTCTGCTGATCTGTATCTTCCTTGGTCCACAAGCACTCGGGCTAAATTTGTCAGTACGCCGAGTGTCCGAGGATCGCTAGGACCGAACAAGGTCTCTGTCACAGATAGTTCGTCTCGTAAACTCTCTTCCTCATCTTGTCTGTAGCGAGAACGCTGGGGAACCAAGCCAGCATGTGGTCGACCATGAGAGAAGTCTGAAGCCGGAGGATGAGACCCTGGAAAAGGTGGTGGAAGGGATTGGAAGGTAGGGGCCGGGCTTTGTCCAGTAAAAGAACTGGCGCCAGATTGAGATATTCCCCATACGGAGAGGGCTGGGGAAGAAGGAACTGGGCTTCGAGCTACTGGTGTGATGCTCCTCGAAGAGAAATTCAAACTCATCTCTGAGAAAGCTGGACTGGGGGCTAGAGAACCCCTTTCAGAGATGGTTTGACAGTTCACAGCGGATGGTGTTGCTTAAGCATTGAATGTTAGCTGTATGACATATAATATTTGCAGAACATTTATTGACTTACATGCTGCGGGACTAGGGGCATATAATTGAGTTTGAGAAACATTGTGTCTGCTCATCCATCTGTCGACTTTTTGCTGTTCGACTTCTGTGCCTCTGACGGTGAAGCTCAGCTCGTTTTTGTCACTTTCGTTGATTTTTCGTTGTTGCTGTTTCCTGACAATTGCTGCCATCTCTGCTGGCTTGATGTTCTTGTCTTTCTTCCATTGAGTGATGCGTGTTCGATATTGACGTTCTCTGTATCAAAAATTAGTTAACATAATTTTAACAGTCTTCCTTTATCTGAAAAGATCACACACTCAGCAACAAAGTTAAATTCGTCCTCTATAATTCTCTTAACCTCCCTCAGCGGCATGTTTTGTGTAACATGGAGTTCAAGGATTCGGGCTTTGTATGGCTCCCAATCTTTGGCGCGTATAGTCGGAGCCTTCTTTCGCCGCTTGGGTGGTGGCCCTGGTGGGGGCATCATTTGGGAATCAGCATGGCCGACAGGAGACGCATCCTGAGGTCCATGAAGAGCAGAATCTTGTGGTGGAATCAGTTGATTAGATGGGGGATGTTGATCTGCAATGAATTGCTCCTCCAGAGTCGAGCTACCGGGTTCTGGGTGGCCGCCTAGCAGCAGATCGAGGGGATTGAGCGTCTGGAAGAAGTCCTGGGGAGTGAACCAATAATCCATATTGGCATTGGACTTTGCAAGTCAAAGAAATAGAAAGGTTGGAAGTGGAATGACAGGAAGAAGAGTGAGAGTCAGAGAGGTTGTGCTGAATGTAAAGATCGTGTGAAGAATGGAAGAAGTGACGTTGACTTTAAAGATTCTGTGAAGAGCCGGACAGCACAAAGTCCTAGGCATTCTTAGTCACAAGGAAAGGCGAATCAACAGACGGTGAAAGCCCAGGTGTCACCCGCCTCATTGCATTTCGCAAAAGTACTATTTCAGGCTGGGCTACAAAACTACTATTTTCAGTACGTACTGGACGCCACAGAGATCCCTTACATCCAGCTCCCACACAGTTAGCCAGTCAACTCATGCATACAAGCCCTGGAACGCACCCAGCCGCCGCGGACACGTTGGCTCAAAAGTACTATTTCCATCCACCGGCTCTTTGCATGCAGAAGCCAAGACTACCTTGATTGTAATTCGTCACCGAGGGAGTCTTCTCGGGTTTCGTCGCTGCAAAACTACTAAAAGTCAACCCAGGTAGCTAGAAGAAGCACATTGTTCAAACAAAACTACTAAACAAGATCTCCCTGGCTTTTGCTATTGCAAAACTACTAAATTGAATTAGATTAAAAAGGCGCTTCTCTCGTCGTTATGGAGATATTTCACTTAAACCTAGCAAAAGTTTCAATACAATCTCTCTTTCTTAGCCCAAAGCAATCCACTCTCGGACAATCACACAAAGACTAATCGAATTCCATCCTCAAATATCATACCATGGCTCAACCAATGCTACCCATCCAAGTCATTGTCACCATCATATTCGGTGTCCTTCAATTCATTGTCGGTCTGGTTTCCATCTGGCAGCAGTACTCCCTTCGCCGGGCACCTCGTGAGTTTTCCCTTGTAGTTTTCCTACCAAGGACTGACAAGACAGGAACGCCCACACCTTGAAGGAGAAGACACACTTTCTGAGCATGTATAGGGGCTTACTTGAGGGAGCTTGTCGAAGCCAGGGGCTTCAGTTTGGAAGGCTATGGCGAGAATAGATATTAGCCTATACCGATTGGCAACTTGGATATAGGGTGGTACGAGCAACAGTTAGTCAAAGAGCCACGCGCTTGACCGTGATACCTTGTTTCAATCATGTCGATCTAGCCCAATTCAGTGCAGTGATAGCTATACCGTAAAAACTCACAAAATTCGCAACGCCCTGTAGATACCTTTTCCCTAAGAAATCCTAAATTTTAGTACTAATACTAGATTCTTATTTCTATTTTAGCTAATTAATAACCTAAACTTAAGTAAAATAGATCTACACGGCGTTGCGAATTTTCTAAGTCTTTACGGTATAACTTAAGCTATGGCCGCAACGCTTATCGAGATCATCTCCAACCCGAGCTGCCTAATAGAAAGAAGCAATCACGTCAAGAAATAGTTCTTTTGAGGCATAATAAGTTGATTTATTAAAGCACCCGCTATAAGGGTAGATGGATGAAATAAATAGAATACATAGAAAAAAGTGTACCAACAGCACTTTGATACTAGAAAAGACAACGGCAGAGTTTCCCGTCAACTAAAGATGAAAGTTCTCTTGGTTGTCCTAGATCCTCTACTTGAGGTCAAATGGCTGGTTCCAGGGAGACATCCGAAGTCCACCTGGGAACCTCTTGACGAATTTGGCGGTTAGATCGAAGTAACATCGCGGGATCTCGTTGGCGACCAGGTTGCTTGCATCCACCTCCCCTCCACCATTGAGAGCACAATCGATGATGGAACGGTAGTAGAGCTCTCGGTCACCAAGCCCGTACTCAGCCATCTTGGAGTAGACGTCTTCGCCGATATCGTCAAGAAAGTCGCCGCTCTTGCTGAGCTTCATGAGGTAGAAGCAGTAGAACTGACCATCCTTGAGCTCCATCCACTGACGGCCCGGTGAGAAACCACAATCCTCGGCTGTCTTGATGTGTTCGCTTTGCTCGGCGACAAGAGTGAGTCTGGCTGACTTCATGACCGAGTTTGCCACCTTCTTGGACAGATTGCTACCAATAGATCTAAGGACGAGATTGACAGACGCAGCGTCGTCGTCAACAAGCCACCATCCGCCGTTGAAGAACTTGGCAATCTTGGTCTCATATGTATCCCATCGAGGTGCGGGTAAGATGTCGTAATCTTCGGGGTTAGAACCACCGCCCATAGCAAGGGAGAGGATCGTATCAAGCTTGCCCTGAGCCAACTCGTAGGATCTAGCGAGAGCGGCTTTGATATCGGCTGTATCAACCTCGTCACCTTTGGCCTCAGCTGCCAGGCCAGAAAAGAGGCCACTGAGGAATCCAAAGCCAGCACTGAGAGCAGGATTCTGTGTTGACGATCTGTTAGCTGCTAACTATGCACATAGTTTCAAGGGGTCAAAACTTACGGCTCCTCCCACGGCACCACCCATAGACGCAGCTGCCGAAAGCCAGGTAAGAGCATTTTGTCCGCCATCGGATTTGCTTCCAAAATCACTGGCCATTTGATCAATCCTTAAGCCGCTGATGATTGTCTGCTCGGTCAGTTGGTCCTTGATCCCTAGGATTTTGTTCCGTGCTCCCTCGGCAGCCTTGAAAATCCAGTACGAGATCTTGCCAAGAGTCGTACTTCCAAACTTGTCAAACTGGTCATCGCATGACATGTCGTTCAGCGGTGCGCAAGTGCCCGAGAGAGCTCCGCAACCAGCGGCTGGGGATTTTCCAGAGATGCTTCCGCCCTGAATCCCACTCTCCAAGTTTTTGAGCCAAGAGTTTTGGTGTTCTATATGATGGAAATTCCAATATTAGTACCTACTCGGTTGTTTGGTAGTCAGATATGTTTGTTTCAACTTACCCCATTGAGACTTGATGAAGAGCTCGAGCTCTATACCTGCGCCTGTGTCTTCCCACACAGCTGCGGCATCCTCTGCGGTTCTCGTGCTTAGCCTACACAGCCTTTCTTTGCTGTCCCAGATTTCCTCCCGCCTGTTGAGAAGCGGAGAAGCTTCTGTAGTTGCCGCGAGGGCTACAAGAACGATGTCATTGAACTTCATTGTTGCTCCAATAAATGAATGTAGTTATGAACGAATGTTGTTATAAAAATGATAGCGCTTGAGAGAGGGTAAAAGAATGTGGTGAATAGATGCAGTTGGTTGAGGATGACACGAAACTGTGAGAATACCTGCCACTTATGTACTCATATACGATATTCAAGGCATGATGTAACAAACGTGAGGGTGGGAATGAAGCGACAAGCTTCTCAATCCTCCTACTGCAAGGGGTCCCATTCTCTTAGTCCAGAGGGATCTGCTTCCCTACCGAAGGAATCCCAACTTCTTTGATTAGACGAGTGGCTTAGTTTAGTTTTAAAATATCATTCGTGGCTCAGCTGTTTCCCTACCATAATAGTAGGTATTTCTGTATTTAGCCACTCAGTAGTAACCAGTATCCATTGTACAAAACCCGTTAAGGATATTATTGAATAGAATAACCTTATACCATGTCTCCTGGGGAAGAGATTAAGGTCACTCAGGTAGAATAACACTCTATTCAAAGATAATCGATCTTATGGAGACGGGCCGAAGTTGGGAACGAACTAAACAGGGATTGTAAAATGCCCTTGGTATGCACATGTATGCAGATCTTCTTCATCTTCTATGCAAATACAATGCCGGAAGGTAGTGTAGGGCTAGACTATCAAACGAGCTTTGCACCGAATTAATGGGCTTAGATAAAATTAATACATACGCTTAAATACGCCTAGGTTCGTATGGCCTCTGTTGATCCCTTACCAACTGGTGCCTGGCTGGATGTCACTATCACCTTGAATACTCTCGAATACGTATGTTGCAGGGCTACTGAGACTGATCAATCTCGGCCAATTCCTATCGTGGCTATGAATCTGACGTTGCAATTAAAGGTAGGCACTGGTGACCAGATGATCATTGCTGCAATGGTGACGGTGGATAACGATGGATTTCTTCGCTTCGCCTTCTTATACTGAGACCCTTGGAGGTTCCACAAATATCACGGCAGCTGCTGAAGCAGATCCCAAGCCAAGGTATCGATGATGATACGAGAACCTCTTTACCATAGAGATTCAACGCGAGATGTGTTTGTTAGCCTTCAACTCCACATGAAAAAATAATGAACTTAACTCATTGAGTGCATACCAAGCAGAGAGCCTCAGATACTCGCCGCCATCCAGTGATACAGTTGTAAATCTTGAACTAGACTTGAGTGGCTTGAACAAAATCAACATACACTGTCAACAAGACTATATTATGCCACTGTAGAGTGGATGTGTGCATCACCATTCATGGCTCGGAGTTTCTTGACCTTGGACACGATGTCAACCCCTTTGATGATCAAGATTTCTCCACTCTATGTTACCCCTATCAACCTGCGGACAGTCTATCATTCGATTGCTGGTAAGAAATAGGGCAGATCCCCATATTCAGACTCCGCTTCATATTCCTGTTGGGGGCCAGGGGTAACGAACAGCTGGGGGGTGGAGTGGCTATGCTGTGATCAAACCCATGACCACTCTGGATACGAGATATTTTAAGAAAAGGCTGAAGAAATATAGAAATAAAGAAATAGAGTTGTATATAAGTCAAGTGCAGGTTGAGCTGCACTCTATATGGCATGTCGCCTATTGATTTCAACTACAGATACGTCTTATCTGAAATGCGATGGTCTAATAATTTTGCCAAAAATGGAGACAGGAACACCCAGAACCAGAAGAAGAAGAACCACTTTCTAAGCACATGAACTTGATGAATTTGAAAGTGTAATATTTATGACTGCTTTGAAGAATTCAAATAGGGGTAGGCAGAGTTGCTCGGTGAGTTGGCATATAGATTTATTGCGTGGAAACTTGGAGAATCTTTGGTTGAGGATATCTTGTATAATACTTGTAGTTAAGTTTTGACTTCGTTGATATCCATTGATACAGAAGATTCCCAATCTCTGTCATAAACCTGGTATTCGTTAGAAAATCAACGAAAAGTCATCCATATGCAACGGAAACTCCTCCAATATCATGTTCCAATCTGGCACAGCAAGATCTCTCCCCTTATCCTGCATACCAGCCCCATTCGCTTCAAACCCCATCTGTGGATTCATCTCTTGCTGCGCACTCTCCCCCTCAACTCTCTGCATCAAAAGAAACGCCCGTTCTCTCAGCGTCGTAAGCACCGTCCACTTCAATCCATCCAGAGGTCCATTCCCAGCCAGTTTGAAGTTCTCTAGGTGTATTTCTACCGCAGCAAAGGCTCGTCTGGCGAGTTCTCCTCGAGGGCAGACGCATAGATGGCGTAGGATATAAAGCATGATGTGGTATTGTGGAAAGGCTCTGGCGACCCACTTGAAGGCTACGAGATCCTCGTCTTGCCACATACTGTTGGAGAGTTCTAGTAGTTCAACTGCCTCTGCGACCTCGCTGTCTGTGGCCATTGGTTGTCGATCGTCAGGTGAGCGAAGGATTTGCCATTGTCGACGGGTGACGACGTCAACTTTGCACAGAATCAACCGTGCAATTCGAATAGTCATTCTCTGTTCCGGAATCACTGGATTGCAACGCTGCAAAATGCCTTCGACCTTTTCAACTGCCTCTTTTATAACTTGTTGCCGAACGTCCTCGCTTGGTATGCCATCTCCTGAATAGCTCATTTGAAAAAGCTGAGCCCACGCCCGCGATGCTTGACTGTTACAAAGCGGCAGCGTCATCCTTGTCCAATCTGGTCTCGAAGGTGGAAGTTCTTTCATCTCTGGGAACATGTCGCTGTCGTGTAGATTTCGGGGTTGCTCCACACCATACATCGGACAAGAGCCGGACGGGTTTTGAAGTCCATAATCTTCAGCGCCTCTACCATCTCTTTCCAGGAAATGCCACCAGACTCGACGACGGATTTCGGATTCGAAGGGGGACAGGCCGAGCTTGCTGCCATCTCTATGTAGTCCTATTGACTGAGCTGCTCGAAGTGCAAGACCATTCATGATCCATACGGCTCGACCGGAGCTATGGACGCGCATAGCCGCCTGAACTATGTCAGTGATGATCTTTTGATTTTCATGTTGAACTCACTGAGTATATTGCCAAAGCCTGAAGGAGGGTGATGGTAGGATTATCGAGGAAATCTGCCTGAGCTAGTGACTGCTCTAGACAGACCCTGTACCGATGAAGGACTTGCATCTTGTCCTCGCCCATGATCTCCAACACATCTTCAGGACTCAAGGATGTAATAGAAGCATAGTAAATAGCAAAACAAAGACCCAGATTTTCAATGGTCGCTCTGGAAGGGTCGTTTGTTACGGTGTAGATTATCGTTTCGGAAGTAGGGAGATGTGTGACTTTGGCGCATGGATCAACACATTCGACAAAGACTTTCCATAGTCGAATTGCAGTACGTTTGGATGGATGATAGCTTGCAACAGAGATCGTAGAAAGGCCAGCTGATAGTAAACCCATGGGGTTGAAATGTGAAGCAGGAGAGTTGACATCATGAGGACGCTCGTCTCTTGGTGTTGCCAGAGCTATCCGCACATCAATTTCCTGAGCCTTTTATTAGCAGAGGCGCAATACATTGATAGAGTGAGACTGACTTGCTCGATTACTTTGGAAAAAAGAACTTCGTTAACATAGTGACTGTTTTTCCCTTTGTTTAATAAGAGGCCTTCACGACAACCTCGTTCTACACTTGGTCCTGTGGCCTTCTCTCTTGATTCATGAGTCAGACTCGTAGGTGTAGGAATAGATTCATTTCCAGACGTGCCCGAAGCGACAGATGCAGGCGGTTGTGGTGAAGTCTGTCCTTGTCCAGCCTTGAACGACTCAATCGTCTGCTCCATCTGCGAAATCCGACTTGCGACATCATTAATCGTCGTCTTCCTCGGGCGTCTCACCTGCGGCGCCGCAGGTGGATACGAGCACTCAAAGCCCGAGCGAATGCATCCCGAGCAGGGGAATTTCTTGTCACAGCGAACTTTTCGGCGATAGCAGACGGCGCAGGAGCGGGACCGGGGCCGAGAAGACATGGCAGTATTACACCGACCGAGATATTTGACATGAGCCAAGAAATGTGGTTGATGGTTCGGTCTTTGTATGGTTCTGCTGACGTGCGGGTTATCTCCGGGGCCGGGGTATTAAAGATGCACATGAGCCGCAATTGGTTACGTCCGACTTATCCCATATCTTAGCGTTGATCTCGGCGGATCTACAGATTCCGGGGCCGAGAGAACCAATCAGAGACTCGGGCTCGGCAGCAAACAGTCCACCATCATCGGCCTTTGTCACTCTCGCGACGCGAGATTCACAATATGTAGCCCCGTAAGGCGTGCCATGGGGCTCTTTTCGGCTCAGATCTGCCAGCCGAGATCTGATAACTACCTACATATATAACACCTCCCCTTGTCATCAGCTTGAGCCTCAACGCAACCCTACCAACAACTCTTCAACATGGCTGCTCAAGACACAACATCACCTCGTCTGTCGGAGCTTACACTCCAGAACCAGGCAGGGTACAACAATGAAAAGTCAGACCTTGAAGATGGTATCACGCAACCTACAGCTAAGACCCAGGGCACGGGAGCGCCAGATGGTGGCCTTACAGCTTGGCTTGTTGTTCTCGGCGCATGGTGTACATCATTTTGCAGTTTCGGCTGGATCAACAGTGAGTAACTTCATATGCCGTGTATCTTTGCGGCTTGGCTAACTGTCTCAGGTGTGGGAGCTTTCCAGGAGTACTACCAGAACGATCTCTTGAAGCAATACTCGTCGAGCACCATCGCATGGATCCCTTCGCTGCAAATCTTCTTCATCATGGGCATGGGTCCCATTATCGGAAAGATATACGATAACTATGGCCCGCGATGGCTCATTCTTGTTGGAAGTTTCATGCATGTCTTTGGCGTCATGATGGCTTCCATTAGCACCGAGTACTACCAGATTCTCCTGGCGCAAGGTGTCTGCTCTGCTATTGGTGTCTCGGCCATCTTTCAGCCTTGTAAGACCATCTGCATCCTCTCTTTGAACTCTAACTAACTTGTTCAGCCATGTCAGCAATTCATGGATGGTTCGACAAGAACAGAGGAGCCGCCTTTGGTGTTCTCGCTACCGGATCGTCTATTGGCGGTGTCATATTCCCCATCATGGTCACCCGTCTCATCAGAGAGGTTGGATTTGGCTGGTCGATGCGAGTCTGCGCCTTCATGATCCTCGTACTTCTCATCATCGCCAATCTCACCATCAAGCCCATTCATCCACCCAGTCCTCAAAAGGTCAGCGGCGCTCAGATGCTCATGCCTTTCCGCGAACCAGAATTCATCTTCTGCATGCTTGGATTCTTCTTCTTTACTTACGGTCTCTTCGTCCCTATCAATTACCTGCCTGTTCAGGCACTGCAGGTCGGCGTGGACCCGAATCTGGTTCAGTATTTGATTCCCATACTCAACGCCACCAGTCTCTTCGGACGTATCATATCTGGAGTACTCGGCGACAAGATGGGTCGTTACAACATCTTCATCGCTGTTGGTTTTCTCTCTGCTATCTGGATCCTTGCCCTTTGGATTCCTTGCAACTCACAGGACGGCCTCATTGCCTTTGCAGCCCTCTTCGGTTTCTGCTCTGGCGCATACGTCTCTCTGATTGCACCTCTTGTGGCCCAGATCTCTCCTCTTCAAGAGATTGGATTCCGCAGCGGTATTGTGTTCTTCGTCTCGTCTATCGGTGGATTGACCACCAACCCCATCAACGGCGCTATCCTCGACAAACCCACTGGCTGGCTTGGAGTGAAGATCTTTGCTGGTGTGTTTTGCGTAGTTGGCGCTTCCTTCATCACGACTGCGAGAATTTACCGCGTTGGATGGAAGCTCACTGCCATCTTTTAAAAGTATGTTGCACTGTTGATTGATTTTGGAGGATATACCTGGTACCAGCGTTGTGTCAGCTGTATATGAAATAATTAGTGCTTTACTCATCACCACTCATCGGCGATAGACCTTCTTTCTGATAGATACCTACATAATAGATGCATGATGTCAACCCAATTTCCTCAGCCGTCGATTTAGCCAAAATGCTGATCTTTTTAATGATGCCTCTGAATACCAACTCGCCGGATCATCTATTGGTTCCCAACAAATATACTATGCTATCATCGCAATCTTACATTTAATATTATGTCTTCTGACCTGTTTTTGACCCGTCAGCTTACTCGGTGTGCCTATATAATTATAATATCTAATATTTATACTGCAGTCTGTGTCTGTGTCTTTGAGTGAGAGTCTCGGCCAATTGGGGACGCCGTTGCGAAAACTACACCAGTTGGTGCTTATTATCAGTCATCTTAATTCCAAGCCCAAGTTCGATCGATCTTTACTGGGAAGTGGACCCTGTAGTATGATTGATTGCCGCTGAGATTGACCTTAAAACTCAAATAAATTAACCTGCATAGTAGTGTAGTATCCTAGAACTATATTCCCGAAATAAAGTTTCTGGCACTTTTTCATTTCCGGTTTATAGGTTTACAGGTTTTGTAGCTGAACCTCGGCTTGATTATTGTTGAGCTGGAAGAGCGCTCTTATATCCGAAAGCAGCAATTCATCCGTTAAACGCCCGACGGACTTTGACACACTCCCCAACATCTTGGATTCATAGCGAATAGACAGACACAGCCTCTAAAACTAGCTTTTCAGACTAAGATAATCTAGAGGGATTCTCTGGGCTTATAAAATGTCCCTTCTGCCTCCATCGGCTGATTTTGCTCGTCAGCACAGTACAATTCTTTAATACCTAGCAAAAATGTCGGGCAAAAAACTCCCCGAGCTTCCGGGCTTCAAGACTATCAACCACAAACTCCTTGTGAGTGAGGACACAGCTGAGAAACCTCCTGTGGACCACCCGGCTGCTATTCTCATCTATGGCTGGGGCGATGGTCTTGCACGGCATGTTGGGAAATACGCAGAGGGCTATCGAGCTCTTTTCCCTCACTCGAAGCAGCTTGTTATCCTGAGTCCCATCTCCGACGCTCTATTCACAGGCCTTGCGACGCGAACACGCGCTATGCAACTAGTAATCGATAACCTTGATGGACTCCTCGACGAAAAGACGGCGCCTATTCTTATTCACAGCATGTCCAACACGGGCGCCATTAGCTACGCCACTACCCTCAAAGCTTTCGCGGACAAGAATGGCAGACAGATGCCTCACCAACTTCTCGTCCTTGACTCAACACCCGGAAACCCCTTTTGGTCGTGGGAGAGATTGGGCCAATGGTCTCACGCAATGGCTCTCGGCACTGCCAAGTTCTTCCCCTGGCCTTTTGTTATCACCAAGGGTATCTGGGGTTTTGTCCTCACCCTTGACGTTGTCATCAAGAAGCTCACAGGCGGAGAGCCCTCTGGTGCTTTCGCCCTGCGTGTTGTGGACGATACAAACTACGAGGCACTAGACGCCAAGAGACTGTACCTGTACAGCAAGGAGGACCAGATTATTTCTCATATGGATATTGAAGGTTACATTGCTGAGTCGCAACAGAGAGGTTACGAGACGCGGCAAGAACTGTTTGAAGGCACTGGGCATGTTGGCCATATGCGCGAGCATCCTGAGAAATACTGGAAGGCCATCTCTGAAGCTTGGAAGTGGAGTAATGATGAGTGAAGGGTGTATGGGGGTTAATTTTGTATGAGTTATAGTGATTACTAGCGTTATTATACCACCAGGATAGACATTGATTTTTTGGATTTGAACAGTTAATAACAAGTTTCGACAACCCATAGAAGGAACTGATATTAAAGAAGTGATATGCTGTTTTAAAATACCTCATGCTTTAGGCTGCCAGTTCTATTAGTATTTCGACATGATATTATATTCTGAAATAGGATTCGCTATTAACACCGCCCTGTACAAGACAGGCTCCTAAAAACCTTTATATAACTACAATATCCTCAAGCTTCCCTTGGTCCTTAGCAACTATAAACCTGTCTGATATTAATCTCTCCAGCCCTGCCTTATCCAGACCCTCTTGTGGGTCATGAAACGCTATGGCAGACCCTGACCCAACTCTTCGAAACGTTGGCACTTGGCCTAGGTTCAAGCTATCTTGGTCTAATACTAGAACTATGAAGAAAGGGCCTATTAGGGTGTCTGGGCTGCCAGGTGACGTCAGGCTGTTCTTGATCCAACCGAGAGGTACTGCAAAAACCTCAGTCTCGTTATCGGCAGAGATTGCCGGTCTACCAAGCTCCGGTGCAAGATACTTTCGACTATCCCAAGAAGTCCCAATGCGAAAGAGTTTGTCATTTTCGCAATACCACAAATGCGGACTGCCCGGCCTCCTGTGTACCCTCAATTTTGTCACGCCCATCAATATCCTGCCGCCAGTAACCCTGCCAAATAAGTTTCCAGGGGTCTCTAGTTCCACTCTTGCATCTCGAACCACAGCAAGTTCTTCCATCTCATCAAACCAGTCAGTGCCGTAGTCTATGGACGATCGCGTAGAAGCCCAAGACCAAGTTGGTATCTGAGAGATCCCGGAAGGGCTCAGATCGGGAAACTCAGACTGCCAACATAGACCGCGGATCAAATCATTTCTCCATATGCCCGCCAGATAACAGGCGTTTGGGTCCGAACTGCTATTCTTTCCTATAGATTCGGCTGCAAAACGGGCAGCCAGTCCCCCCAATGCCGGTAGTTTATCGTTTTCAAAGGTAAGATCCCGTCTCGAGTATCGTGTGACGATCATTCTCCAGGCCCTCCAACACTGCGGTGTTGCCTTTGGAATCAAGTATTGGTTGATGGCAACATCGGGGCTGGATGGCGACGAGCGCACAGTACAGCCGTCTTCCGCCAGGAAACATGTCCCGTATTCGAAATAGGTTTGCGAGTGCGTGAAATGCAGTATTCGAGGCGACGTATATCTCTCTTGTAGTGTCCAAGCACGCCTCGATAATGGTTCGTCCTCCAAGTCGATGATCCGCCTGGCCTCTCCAACGTACTTCACTGGAGAGGGACAGGCAAACACATCGCTAGTTATTCCGTTGGTATGAAAAGGCAGAGTAACCTTTTCGTACACCTTCCGGGGGCCTAAGAAACCTTCGGAACTGTCCTTGGCTCGGCACGCAGCGATAGTCAGGGATGCATTTCCATAAACTTCAGACATCCTAGCTGACTCACGAATCCAGTCATTTGGGTCGTTTTGCAAGATGCATAGACTGTCGATCCAGAGATATGGAATTTGCAACTGGCAAGTCAACCAAAGCGCATCCTGAAAGGATTTAGGAAGGTCACCCATTGGAACCCCTGAACGAAGACGGCGAAACGTATTGGAAGTCAACATGAAAGGCCTGGAAGAGCCCCAGCAATGACTAAAAGCAGCATACTCTGCGTACTGGTCTTTTAGATCACAGAGAATAACTTCTTGAGAGTCTTTGTTAACTCTAAGGACTCTTGTAGGAAGCCGGTTCACGTGTTTGTGGCCCCCCCTAGATTGAACCATCCACCTCTTCATCTTTTCAAGGCTGGTGGTGGATTGAGGTGATTCTGGGACTTGACGTCTTGTTATGATGCCACTAAGCGGACTATCTATATGCATAATTAGCAAAGAGGACATTGAACTGGATTATGGTCCGCTCCTCACTACTGTCAACCCAAAAGTTTACCCCTCCCAGTAGATAGTAGATAACTCGATGGGTCTTGAAATCCTTATCATAACCAATGACTTGGAGACCCTCCGCGTTTTCTTGGCCTACTAGGAATAACTCGCACTTGTTTACCTGTTCTGCCCTGGGATGGGCTCCGATATTTCCCAGTGTGGTATCCACGCTGAATTGGATCAAACGGCATAAATGGCATGCTTCCGCACTCTTACGCAACAACTCGATTGATTTATAGTATGGGGTGAGAAGCGCCGTTGGGTGACCGAGGGACACATCCCAAGGAGTGTATGAGAATATATCGCGACCCCGATGGTGAACCTCATAGAGTCGATACACGCTGTTCATATTTACCTGAGAAATAGAGGCTAAATCGAAGCCCGAACAGAGCTTGCATAGATGCCCCATGGTTGAGAGCGGCCGAGCCAGGATGTTTTCGTGTGGGAAACTGGTCTGATATTCGACGCTTGAAGTGCGGGGAGGATGAGAAAGCAATTGTCATATCAGGTTTATTAGGTAACGGTGTTACAATGTGGAGACAGAGTTGCATGTAAAGGATCAAGCACACATAGGCTGCATTGAAGAAGTAAGCAATCAACAAGGCCTAGTTGCAAACGAGACTGGTCCAGTGTGAAGCATGTTATAGAACTACGTAATGGAAAGCAAGACTTGATAATTTTACTTAGCCATGAGTCTGGAGCCAGGATGGCTACGAAACTTCAGAAAGGTTACGCATAATAACATTGAAATCCGCCCTCGTTGATAAAGCATATACACTACGGCAGCTTCTACGTTAGAAACTGCGACAGTTGCATCAACTACGCGGTTAAAGGGAGAGGTGAGGGATTTCCTCTGGCTATTCCCCAATGTACTTATCTATCTTGAAGACCCGCACGGTTAGTTTTTCACAATATATCCCGAGGTGGAAAGATGTTGGTTGACAAAGTTAACATTTGAGCATTTTCTTTCAGAACACAGGCCTGTTTTTCTTTGCGGTTTGCATACCCTTTTCGGCATTTCAGTGATAGAGATATGCTATATTTCTTTTGTACTCATATCCCAAGTTTTGTAGAAACCAAATCTGTATAAAAGTGTATCATTTATTCTAAAGCAATGTATGTTCTTCCGTATTAACATTCCGAAAGCCAGTGGATATACTTCATAATACCGATCAGGGCACTCGGTGTCGATTAGCAGCCAGAACGAGTTAGATACAACTGGCAAGGGATCCATGAATACCAACCGCGAACACATATGAAATCCATGCTGATAACCCCGGAGGTCGCTTTGGGAGTTTTCTTCAAGAAAGAATAGTAGGATATTCTTGTTCAAGAGCGTTAGGTTCAGAGTTTGGATAAGAGTGTTTTGAAATATTTATACATCCCCATCATCGCGGGATCTGGAAGTTCAGTTTCACACAACAGAGTCTGATCGAGCAAACAACCAGAGGCTGGTATATCACACTGTTGATACGTGCTTCATCTCGGTTCAGAGACGCCAGCCCAACCTCGGACTTCACTTGAGAGCCTAGAACCTCATCTCATTCAAAGTGAACCCCCACGTCCCAACTTCGTCTAACCCATGTCAATTCCGCACGAAAGGATCAACAACTAAGACATTCATGACGATCAATACTCCTCTCGTACAAAGCGGCTCTCGCGAACTTTTCTTTTTAACCTAGTGCCATGCCATTGAAGATTCTGCAACAAAAGCAGTTTAGTAGATCAGCCATTTCTCTTAGTTTCGTGCCGTGCCGTCTGCCACAACTGGGAACTCCACCATCTGTGGAGGAATTATTCAAATTCGATCCCTTTCATCTTCGCTAGCTTGGTCAAAAAGTTTCAGGTCAACCATTAAATCTCCAGCCACATGGAATGGTCTGGTAGAGATGCAGGATGGAGTGAAGATCAGATATACGAAGCTGGATCCCAGGGCGGTCCAGACTTTGCTCGGATGGCGATAGACTTCTGCGGAATGGAAAAAGCAAGTTAAGGTCTTCTCAGAACCTGGTCACCGGGACACATTTAATGATATGAGGGGCCATGGCAAGTCTTGATTTGGGTATCGACTAAGTCTCTTTGGCAAAGATCACGACGACACCCTGACAACCTTTAACCCTTGTAACGTGAGCATTATCTCGCGGTCTATGAGCTCTTCTGTAGGTTGGGCCTTCTGGGATCATTGCCCTGAGGAGCGTCACCGTAATATCGATCACGTTGCTTTCGCCGACCAATCTTCAGTCCTCATTGGCGATCCATCTGGACCAACGAATAAGCCGACATGCTCTGCCGCAGTATTCACCCCCGAGCAGACGTACACCTTCACACACAATATGACCCTCGAGACCCCTCCCGTTGTTGGATCCATGTTTCTCGTGAGGTCTCCCAGGAAGACCATGTGGGTGCATGCAGAGGATCAAAAGAGTAGGGGTAGGTTTCTTATCAACCACGATTTTGGAGATTGGCGTGATATCCTTCCCTGTATGGATACTCCCTCGTTGGTTATCTCGGGTATTGCGTTGACTGTGACTCAGGTTCTCAGTACTAAGAGTTGTGCTTGTACTTCCAAGAAGGAGGCCACTTTATTTCTGGGAGAGCCATGAGTTTCTCAATAGTGTTGTGAATGGGTTTGTCACCTCTTGAGCTACAACAAAAGGAGAGCTTGAATAGCATCTCAAGTCCATGTCACATAACTCTGTTGCAATGTTTATTCTTCACGGGTGCCGACAACCATATGGCAATGCTCTTTGTCAGGACCACAAGCGATATGCATCGTCGTCACTTACCCTAGAAGCCGACAGAGACTTTCTTGCCTTCAAGTCTGTTCCTGATGCTCTTGCATAACTCAAGTGTCATGGACTGGGAGTTTGCTGGGTGGAACGCAATCCGACAGACTTGTGGTCTCGAGATCTGAACGACGATCAAACCCCAATTTTCTCGTCCATTAATGAAGTCCCTGAGGGTTTGTTCTGGTATTGGGACTATGTACGAACATGGCAAGATGTCGTGTCAAATGGCTCTGCAGCGGAATAGACATCACTTGGCAGGAGCACGATGGTTTCTCCTTGTATGTATATACTATTAGAATAAAAGTCTCTTAGACTGAAGTACATTCTAGAGTCGAGAACAGTATATTGAACAATGCGTGATCCCATGATAACGTTCCCCGGATGGCTCCATGGACTGTATTCTCGACATCCTGAGCTCACAGAATATAACTTTAATACTATGAACGTGACGACAAGCTTCTACAGATGACCTGATGTAACATCTGTCCGAGTATTTGAGCATATACTTACAATTCGGGTATCAAATGGGTGCCTGGTCACTGTACGTGCGTTCACGGTGTGAAAGACGCTAAAGCCTTGAGACATATTTGCAGTTATTATGTATTTTTAATATAGGATTATGTTGCTAACTGTTTTGTTCCCAATCAAGTGCGTATTGTGTTAGTCAATGGATTGCACTGCGAATGTTGGGATCGGTTCATTTCGGATGCGAACTTCACGATCGGTGTAATGCTTCCCGCATCACGACAAAAGTCGCCGAGGCGCTTACGGGGCATATAAAAGTTTGCAGAAAACACACTTGAGGGGTTTTCACGGTATATCAAAAGACATATTAAGAGAACCTCAATTCAATTGGCCGTGCGTGTGGCAATCAATTCATCTCTACCACCACCACCACCAACATGACCCGTTCAATTACCCGAGACCAAGACAAGCTCTTCATCCCGTTTGGAGGCATCGACTTCAACTACAAGACGAACAAGCCAGGAGTTGTCGATATTTACTTGAGAGTCGGCGAAAACACACCTGGCACAGGCCTCCATTGGCACGAAACTCACACTGAATACCTCCAAGTCGTGCAGGGCTACGCTCTAGTGACAGTAGGAGACCGCACTGATGTCTTCACCAAAGACGACGGTATCATTACCATACCGCGCTATGCAATTCACCAATACATGCGCGCAGACAAGACGGACAAAGGCAAAGCGGGAAAAGATGTGGATCTCATTGTGCGCGAGTGGACTGAGCCTGGGGATGGGGACAAAGAGATCTTCTTTCGCAATCTGATCAGCTTGATGATGGACAAGAAGGATACGGCATTGGGGACTATGAGAATGCTGCTTTCTGTTATGGTGGTCTGTTGGTCTCACGACAACTACCCTGTATTCTGGAAGGGACCAGAGCTCTTTGGGGGGACGGTTCAACAAAGAGTGAGGAGGGCTGTGACATATTCTTTGATGGGATGCCTTGTTCTCGTGGGACGGCTTGTTGGATGCAAGCCGCATTATCCAGAGTACACACCCTAGAGAACCTTAACTGCGTATGCATGTACTGCAGTTCGCAAACTACACCTTAACTAAACAAGACGTCACGTTCACCATCCGCTCGGGACTACCTGAAACTAGTCAAGAAATGACCATGTGTTGTCGATAGCTTCATCCAGAATTAGCGGGATCGACCCCAAGCCCGTCCGTCAAGCCGACGTACGGTACGGTACTGTACCGCTCTAGCCAAAGCTTATCGAGTTTCATCATGGGCGAGGCAAAAAAAGCCACGAGATGAGCCCACAAGGCTGGAACACAGACGACTGTGGAGGCGCAATTCCGAAACAAAGCGTCGAGTTTTAATGTATCTTGGCAACCCGGGAGTATTTCCATTCTTAGCCTTCGCATGAACACTCTGTATGTATCCACCGATGAAAGTCGGGATGGCATCTTGGCTTGAGGACTCAATTGAATTGACAAGTCAAAGGTTAATGTGACAGGAATAATACGAGAGAGATGCATATCTGTAGGTTGCCTATTGGGTCGGGTTTCACAACATTCGGGCGATGGCCGATACGATGCAAAAGATGGAGATTTACAGGTCCCGGATATTAAAGAAACAGGCGCTGCGGAGAGGCGCTGATCGTTGACGAAATCTGAATAATCCCCGAGGCTTGTGGAAGCTGATTGATTGATATGTAGCAGCTGAGGCATAAACAGACACGGTAGAATAAGCAGAAGCGGGCATTTTGATGTTTCAAGCTACGTTTTAGCCGCAATGCAATGCCATGTCATTTGTTGCCGAATTGAGATGATGCACAAGCCTCTTTGTTCTTTTTCTTGATACTCTGCACATATGGTTTGTCTGATATCAAAGAGAGACGAGAGAAGGTTTGCTTTGCACAAAGCTTGTCTTGTCGAAAAGCGGCCTGTGCATCAAGCAGCGCGTTTCAGATTTGCATGCGCCATAATGCATGGAGGCTCACTAACCCCGAATGGGTGCACTTCGAGAACGGAAATGTGCAGCAGCAGCATGCACAAGACTCATGAGCCGGCCGAAGAAGGTTCCATGAAACCTTCTCTGGAGGCTAGCGAACGCCCCTGAGCTTGGAGAGATTGAAGAGTGAGAGAGAGCCCATGATGTCAGCCAGGGGGCATTGACAGTTGCCCTCTGTTTCAGAGCATCTTTTCGGGATGTGTTATCGCGGATGAGATTGTTGACAGAATCTTATGATGACAAGAAAATACATCGGATAGCTGAGCTGAGCTGAGTTTTCACCTCCTGCAAAGATCTGCTGAGGAGGACTCTGCTCTGGCTGCCAAACCCATGAGACAACAAGATTGTCCAGCGGTGATTGGGTTATGGAGGTGACTAGCCGCCGCGGGCAAGCTGTGGGCACATGGCGTCGCCTTGAACTGTAGATTGAGCCCAGAGAGAGGTAGATTGGTGGTTATCAGTGACAGTCTGGTGTTGGTAGATAGCGCATGCGCATGTTGGAACTTGTCCAGCCGTGTGAGCCGACATGGCTTCTTTTATCCATCAGGACACTGGCACTGACTGATATAGATAGATGCTTGTGCAAAAAGAGTTCAAAGCACATTCATGCATTTCTTCTGGAAGAGGAGGGGAACCAAACCAAACCACACCACCCGTTCTGGCGGATTCAGGGGCTTATCCATGTCAAGTCAATCGTCTCTATAACAGACCCATGTCAGCCCCGTCTTTGGGCGTCAAGTCAATTTGATTGATGGTTTCCCGCCATGTGACGATGATAGCAATGCTTTTTGTGTTTTAGCTTGAGCGGCGACGACGGGCAGTCTTGTCAACGGAACAGGACCCCTGTTGATCCCTGAATCATCCATTCATCGATAACGTGGGAGGGCTCGATGAGGTTTAGTAAATGCTTGCTAACACTTTACAATTGACCATTGGTTTTGGTTTCTGTTTATTGGATCCGGTATGTACAGAGCTACTGTATGTACCTCGTAGATCACCGTCTTGGCCCAGCACGATTCATGCATCATTAAACCCTCCTTCATCTCACTCTCTCTCTATCTCTAAATCGTCATTGAAAAGTCATGACGATGAAATAAGGCCCGGGAACAAGAAAAAGAGTGTGATCCGAAGAGTGCACAAACTGGGCTAAAGGTAATTTGAAACACGATGGAGGATGCGCACCGGGGAAGACTATTAATGCCCAAAGAAATGCACGTCCCTTGAGCTCAATCGCACGGACTCCACCGGCTATAGTTGCGCCCTGTGGCACAGTGTCGACTGTGAGATATCACGCACAGTTGCTTGTTGCTTGCCCGCACCAGGGTCTGATCCCCTTTTTCTTAGAGGTAGATTTTCTTTCTTTTTTTTTTCTTGTGTTTTCTTTTCCCCTCCAGATTAGAGTCAGACTGTAGAGTAACAAATTGTAGGCGTCGTCTTTCTGCGATTGTGTTTGGATAGTTGGATGGTTCAATATGATACGTGACCATTCGAGTCAGAATGAATTACCCAAATAAGCCATCAAATCATATACCCTCGACCGCAATTGTCACCCAGCCCAGCGCCTAGAGCCACCTGCACTCACTCAACTCATCACCTAAACTGAGACCCAGACTCACCCAGACCTACCACCCACTCCAGCGCCAACCCCCCACTACAGACACCTACAGTATTGGCTGCTAACAACCTAGCACCGCTAAGCAACCGCCCGGTTCCGTTCCGCCCTCTCCTCTCCAGTCTCCAGCTTAGGTCGCTCAGTCTTCCTCCTTTAATCGACTTTCCCATCTGCCGTCCGTTCAACCTTAAACCTACGCCCAGCCTCGTCCCGTCCTCCTTTGACTGACTGGACTGACTGACTGACTGACAAACTGACTGCGGCCGGCAACTCGCTGAGGCTTAATTTAATTCATTCCTCTTTGTCAAAATAATCTGGATCCAAGTTTATCTCTAAATCTAAAATCCAATCCATCACCCACCCACACATCGGACTACTTGGCCCGCCTGCCAGATCAATCACCTACATACATACATCTCTTCTCTTTAACTGTCTTGTCCGGCATCGTCGATCCGCTTCATTGAACCCCCCCTTCGATCGCTCCACCGCCAGATCCCGAGACCATCCATCACCTCTATTTCTCGACCAGCCTTCACCAGGCTCGCGGCTGATTTATCGACCATATCCTTTGTCGTCAACCCGATCTTCTCCATCGTCGCCTCGACACTCTCAACCCCTTACCCCGCCTGCCTGTCTTGCCTTGCAGCGCTGCGAAAAATCAACGTCCGAATCTCACGCTTCGATTCACCGCCGAATGACGTCGAACCGCTCGTTGAAACCTTCCTGAGTCTACGCCAAGTGACATTCCTAGACATTTCACACCAAAGACACCCCACGGCGCTTCGACAATCAAACCTCCCTCGACTCGACGTCTGCTGCAACGCAACTCTCCCTGCCGTCGCCTCCGTCTCTCCCCAGTCGCTTCCCCTCGACGGATGGCGTAGAAGGCTATGGCCCATGCCCCGTTGCTACGAAATAATACAGCTCCGGCCTTTCAACCAAACTCCAACGGATTCGGTGGCCTTCCGCAGACCAGTATGAACCATGCGCCGCGCGCCAGCCAACTCTCCGGCTCGACAGCCTTTGCTGGCTCGTCGGCTTCGCTGAGTTCTCTGGCCAGCGCTTCCACAGTCACGCCGCAGAATGGAGGTCCCGTGCTTGCCACAGCCAACATCATCAACCAAAAGGCCGACGCCTCCCGGTCTCTATACCAGATTTGCATTTCTCTTAAGCAGCGCCTCGCCCAGGTTCCCGGCTTCGATCCCTACCTCGACCAGCTCGACCCGAACGATCCCGTTGATCCCCTGTGGAATCTCTTCCGTACCGGATACCCTCTGCTCCTCATCTACAATGCCCTGCGCCCCAATGATGAGCTCAAGGTCGAGGACGCTAGCGCTAATGAAGCTAAGAAGTCCAAGATCGCCATCTTCAAATTTGTTCAGGCCTGTATGAAGGAACTCCAGATTCCCGCTTCCCACAGCTTTGTGATAGCTGACTTGATGGGTAACGACACTAGCGGCTTCGTAAAGGTTGGTACATCTTGGCACAATTGTTGCAGACTCAGCTCACTGGATATATTTTAGGTGACCCAAGTTGTTAATTACGTTTTGGATCGCGCAGAGGAACGCGGATATCTTCTCCAACCTCAGGCTGACCCTGAGGGAGGAAGTATTGAGCCCACGGGTGGACAGATGACCTACCGAGACCACATCATTAGGGAACTGGTCGATACCGAGCGAAAATACGTCCAGGATCTTGAGAACTTGCACGACTTGAAGAAGACGCTTGAACAACAGGGCGAAATTCCTGGCGATACTCTGCATCAGATCTTCCTCAACATCAATTCCATTCTTGATTTCCAGCGCCGTTTCCTGATCCGGGTCGAGACAACAAACTCCATGACTGCCCCGAATCAACGATGGGGAGCTCCGTTTATTGCGTATGAGGATTCATTCGACATTTACCAGCCTTTCATTGCGAACCAGCGCAAGGCGGCTATGGTTGCCAACCAGGTTTTCGACAAGATTCAACGCTCTTCACACCCCGTGGCCGCCGACTTCAACACTCTCGATGGTTTCCTGCTCAAGCCCATGCAAAGACTGGTGAAATATCCTCTGTTGCTCAAGGTGGGTTAAGGTGTTTGATTCGACATGCAAAAACTGACACGTGGTAGGACTTGAACAAGAAGAGCGAGGATGAAGAAGTCAAGGTGGATTTGGCGAGTGGCTGTGAGGCTGCTGAACGAGTGCTGCACAAGGCTAACGAGGCTGTTAATCGCGACCTTCTTGATGAGGCTCTCGAAGACCTGACAAACCGCGTTGAGGACTGGAAGAGCCACAAGGTGGAGTCGTTTGGCAAGCTCCTCCTGCATGGCGTGTATGGTGTCATCACTGGAAAGACGGACCAAGAGAAGGATGTAAGTTTGTTCTCGACAAAATTCGGCCTGCCTACTGCTAACGAGGACGAGTACGAAATCTATCTCTTCGAGTCCATTCTCCTGTGTTGCAAGGAGATCTCGTCAAGCAAGAGCAAGGATAAAAAGGATAAGCTGCGGTCATCAGCAGGTCCCAAGGTCCGAAACAAGAATGCCAAGCTTCAGCTGAAAGGCAGGATTTTCATGACAAATGTCACGGATATCGTGTCCTTCTCCAAGCCAGGTGAGTTATGGATTTCGGGCATTTCAACCAGCACAACTGACTTCTGGAAGGCAACCACAGCGTGCAGATTTGGTGGAAGGGCGACCCCGGTGTTGAGAACTTTGTCATCAAATTCCTGAACGAGGAGACTTTGAGGAAATGGGTTGCGACTCTGGAGGCTCAGAGGAAGCATCACGTGCCGCGTCAATCATCGAACTCGGACTCGCTGTCAACCGACTTTGCCTGGACACGAGACCATAACCTGGAGAACCCTTACCTGCAAGAGGAAGAGGATGAGGACGACATTGGCCCAACAACGATTCCTACTGGTTACTCGGCCGGGATGATGCCTCGACAGGCTTCAAACAATAACCTTCGCTCTCGAGCAGGAACTGGAGAAAGCTCTGGATCACTCGCTGGTATGATGAGGCAGCCTCCGCCTCGATTCCCCATACCACCCGCTCCTCTCAGCCTCCAGACACCAGCAAACGGCACCCACTCACCCGGCGCATGGGCAGGCGACAGTTACTTCTCTCCAATTACCGAATCGCCAGCATCATCAAGGACGAGCACCACCAGTGGAATGTTCACAACACCTCAGTATGGACCAAAGGGCGTTACTTCTCACCCAACATGGGATGATGCCAACGGAAACCGATACACTGCTCCCGTCATGCCGCGCGCTCCCTCACGCGATGGCCCATCGCCGAATCCCCATGCACGCAACCCTCGAGGACCTTCTCTACCACCAACGATACCCCACAGCCTTGCGGCGGCTGCTGCCCACAGGAACCGCTCCTACAGCACTCCTGATATCAACATACCAGGAATCCCACGCCCACGACAACCTAGCCATGGAAACATTCCAGCAGTTCCCGGAATCCCTTCACACCTGCACCCTGGCCACAACCCCAGTGTTAGTCGAGATCAAACAAGCTCACCTCGAAATGAGCAACCAGTCCGAGCTCAGACAAACAGCCCTGGCGCTCAACGAGGGGGGATGCACAAGCACACGGGCAGTGTGGGTGGTAGCATGAACCATTTCCCTTCACAACCAGTGCATCCAAGATCAATTACACCAGGTGCCGGCGGACCTGCTGGCAACATTCTCCGTGTCGATCCTGCTGCCGCGAATTCACGAACTGTTTCTCCGTCGCTTGGCACAGCATCAGCCGCACCGAATTCCAACCCCCTAAGCCCGGAAATGCCTCTGCCAACGCAACTCAAGGTTCGTGTGAACTGCGAATCCGGAAACTATGTCACCCTAGTCGTGGCGTTCAACATCACTTATCAGTCTCTGATTGATCGCATCGATGCTAAGCTTGCCCGCTTCACCACGAGCAGCATCAGCAAGGGCGGTCTCAAGCTGAGATATCGCGATGAAGACGGCGATTTTGTTGCCATCGAAGGCGATGATGATATCCAGATTGCTTTTACGGAGTGGCGTGAAGGTATCAGGAATATGAACTATGGAGGTGTAGGAGAGATAGAGCTCTTCTGCGTCGCTAGCACTTCCTAGAGACCTCATACGCGCGCACTCAATGTCGATGGACACCCGGAGAGGAGGCAGAAATGGTGCATTGTGCTTAGGATACCCACGGATCATTACCGCATTTTCGGCGCACGGAAAACATCATATATTTACTTGAAACCATCTATGATCAAGGCACGATAACGACCAAGGGCGTCTAGACGACTGGGCAAGGCCGAAACATATCATATAGACGGCAAGCGACTCAACTTTCGACACATCTCTTTTTCATTGTCACTATCTAACGAAACCGCCTACTCGAGCCACTCTTTTGTCCTCAGGACGCACTTTTCTTGGGTTACTTTGTTTTCTATTTTTTTGGGTTGGGGCGGCTTTCTTGCATAGAATGCTCGATTCGCATATCTACAGTCTACAAGGCCTTGTATGCGTCTTGATACGATCTTTCTACTGTGAGATGGCTGTCTCGATACCTTTTTACCCCATGGAGTCATTCTTGTTCGGTTCCTGGGATTGATCACTCACATCTTCTCAGTCACTTACAGTAGACACTTTCATGGGATTCGGCGCTACTACTAAGAAATGGGGGCGTTTTTATCATCCTTCTCGTTCTTTGTCATTTACTTTCAGAGTTCTTTTGTCTCTTTGTTCTTTTCCGGGATGTCGTTCCTTTTTGGGGTATTTTTATGGGATTCCCCCACGCGAATAGAGAGAGATGGATGGATGGGGAAATGTGTCATTGGGTGCGCGCTTATGACGGGGTAGAGTTGTGGATGAGGATTAGGTGTTGTGCAGAGTGAGGTAGTGAAATGCAAACACTTTGAATGAAGCTGTCGTGATGATTGTATATCGTGATGTCGTTTATGTCTCGGCCTGAGCATCAGTCACTCAATTGACTCGAATTATCATGACTTGAATTGTATTGTAATCGTACAGTGATGTGATATCTACATCCATCTATCCCCGTACAGGTATTGTTATACAGTTATAGATTCCCATTCCACAAAGCAGCGCTTTCTACCGACGCCCAAAATGCACATCTCTCCAATTGACCCTCGTTTACTTTTGCTTCTTCGGCCCCGTCATGTACTTTTGCATTCGAGAAAGATGGAAGTTGATGGTGTTTGTGCCCACGGGAGGCGGCTTGGGACCGTCCATGCATTGTCGGAGCTGTGTCTCTACCGCGGCGCAGCCTGCTGCGTTGTAACCTGCCGAAGCCCAGCATGCTATTGTTGTCAGTGTAATCGCTCGAGCGAATTGGTGGTGGGGAGATGTACCGAGGACGCTGGTCATGATGACCATGCAGGGGTTTTCGGCCGTGCGCTTTGGGTTGTGGACGCGTAGGGTCTTGAGCGGGGGGAGACGAATGGGTTTGTGTCCGACGGCCATTGTGAGGGATTGATCGTGGTGGCGGGAGGGTGGTTGACGACGAGGTGGACGATAAGGTCGTGATGCTACAAATGATGGAGGAGTGGAAAGTTTGGAAGTAGAGGTCACGTGTGGATAAGTGGCTTGATAAGATTGGAGATAAGATAAGGAGCGATATGATGCAGTGAACAAGACAGCATGAGACCATCACCATTACACGAAAAGTCCAAGTTATTACGGCGAATTTGTTATTGATGTAGACATATTTCGAGATGTCTAAAAAATGAAAGTCTAAAGCATAAAAGAACGCGGTACGAAAACCTGGTATCAAACTACAAGCAAAGCTCTTCTCCCCCCTTCAAAGAACCATGTATTACTTCTGGTAACATCGCACTTCAGTTCGACCACTTCGGTGGAAACAAGCAAGCGGCATATTACACTACAACACATTAGCAACTGATTCCTCGGCAGTTTCTGGAATATGTAACTCACATTTCCGCACTTATGATGTACATCCTTGAGGGAATCGATCAGATACGGGATACATCCGAAGCAGGTAACACAACACACAATCGCAGCAATAGCACTACACTCATCAGCATATAATTCCATCATAGTGATGTACATGTACTCACTGTGTTGTTCCACCGGACTCGGGCGTCGCAACCGTCATGGCCCTCACGCCACAGCTTGGACAAACAACCGGTGCGCTCTGGCTCTGTAGGTTCTGGATCGGCACGCTCTGGAGGCCCTGCTGCTGCTGATTCTGCGGGAAGACATTTGGATCGTGGGGAGCTTGGTGCGTAGGAGGTGGGTTTGTGAGCGGTGGTTGAGCCAGGGGCGAGCTGAAGTCGCGGTTGTCGTAGTTTGGAGGTTGGTTCACCTCTGGGGCTTGTTGGCCTTGCTGAGGCTGCTCGGGAGTAGGTGCTAAGACGATGTAAGTAGAGTACAGGCTATGATTATAGTGAGAACATACTGGGCTTTTCCATTTTGAAGTTTGTTGTTAGGTTTACGTTTACCAAGAGTTGATGGAATCCGAAAATGGGGTCTTATTGCGCTGGGCCAGTATCTTATAAGTCACCATGATGAAACCATGTCCTCGGCTGTTTCCTTATTCACTCGGCCAAGGCATTTCATAGTGCCACAGCCTGGATTCAAGGCAGGGTATCCAAGAAGGAGGGCAGTCATTGGGCATTGTTTGTTGTGTGAGGCCATGATAGGCAGATATACCCCCTGTCTCGTCACGGGGTTGAACAAGAACATGACATGGTAATTTAACAGAGTATTTTCTTTTTCCAGTATTATATCTTTAATGCTTTAAGATCCTACGCTGTACGCCCACTGTTTATACTTTCTCTCTTACAATTACTCCTGTCCATATCTCTAAGAGTCCAAGGGCCAGATATTTTTACGACAGGTGCCTGGAAGGAATCCCAGCAAGAGGCAGTGATGTCACATTGGCCTCGTTTTCTCGTCTTATTCGCTTAGAAACGAGGTCCTTCCATGGATCTAGGGGTCTTGTGGGTGAGGTTGTATCGAATGGTTGGCCAACGTCACAAGATAGCTTGGCTGGAAGCAGTGGCTGTGCAGGTTAATCCTTGTGGCGCGGAACGACACATCATGAATAGGTAGCTACGCATTGAAATTAAAGAGCAGGGGTACGAAGGATGCGTTGTTCTGGGGAATATGATGTCTCTTATAGCCAACGGGTTGGGCTGAACAGGGCTGGACCGATCTATCTGTGGGCGCATAAATCCTCGGGATAAAGAAGTGAGACTGATCCTTCAGTAATCGCCATCTGATCCAGGAGACCGGGTATGATATGGTGGGCTAGGTATTCCCCAGACTCGCCTATAATTTTAGGTTCTTGATTCCAAGTCTGGTATGCTCTGCGAACGGTTGCAATGACTGGCTCATTGAATCTCTATCCGCTCAACCGCAACAGCCCCAGAACTCAGCATCTCAGATACTTCACCGTCCATCAACCCCATCATATAACAACACCCGACAAACAAATAATGATCGCCCTCTGGCCTGAGAACAACCGGCACGCCACATCCCAAGAGTATACATACCACATCTCCAGCTTGCGTCTCAGCTGGGCATAACCCGATATACTTGTCCGTAGTTGTCACAAACCTACACCCTTCAATACGACATGCAGTCAACGTGCACCGAAATTGTGGACTATCAAGGTCGGATTCTTCTGTAAGCATAGTGCCCCCATCCGATAGAATCTGTGTCATTAACCTCTCAGTCAATTGATTTGACCGGGCCAATAACCACTGAAGATCATCGAAGCCAAATTCTGGCTTGAACCCCCTGGACAGTGTGCAGCAGATAACCTTGAGCAAAGATTCCCCATCTCGATACTTTGTGCCGTAAGAGTCAAGAAAGTAGCTCAGAAAATGTCCAAGCTCTTCCATCATCAGTTCTTCAGTGACGGGCTCTTCATATAGCGAAACAATCGTCTGTGCCTTCACAGCGGATACCCACAGACTGTCCCCAAAAACGCAAGCATCAGGGCTGTTCAGAAACTCGGTAGCGCTTCCGAAGACGCTGTTCATGTCATCTGGAGGCACCTGCAAAACCTGGCCTGAGAGATCTCTTGGGCCGAATGCCGGTGCCCAGGTAGGGAGGCTGTGCTTTCGCCGGAGTCCTTCTCCTCCATCAAGGAATGTTAGAGAACCGAATTGACGTCGTCCGCATTCCGACTCTCGCTCGCGCTCTAAATTCTGAGCAACCTTTAAGTATTTCTGCACGAACTCAACATAGACTTCTCGAACAGATTTGGTATAATCTGGGATTATATCAAGCCTGGTAAGGGCAAGCAGTCCATAGACGTAGTCAACAGGGCGAGTTGCCTGGAGATTAGGAGTGAAGCAAACATTCAGTGCAACTGCCTGCCATTCTGGTGTGTTGGGAAATTGAAACCTCAGAACCAGAAATGATAAGATGAAAAAGAGTCCCACAGCCAAACTGCGCATTCTTAAGGAAGTCCATTCATCCATACTGTCGTCTACTTGAGGCACTGTTTCGAGCATCTTGTCCATGGAGAAGAGAGCAAGATATAACTTGCCAGACGACATTAACTTGGTCGGTCCCATGAAGTAAAGTCGTCTGGCGAGGGCTATCTCCTGCCGAATCCATACTCGAGACCAGAATGGCAGTTCGCAGAAGCGTTGCATGGAAGCCCAGGGATTTCCATCTGAAAACTTGTCGTCATCGCCCTTGCGAAAGTCATCCAGATGCTGACTCACCCAGGGAGAGAGGACGGTACGATCAAAACGTGATATGACAGTCTGTATATTTGTCTCCCAGTCAAGCCCGTCCAGATCTGGGAAGGGTCCAGAGTCCGCTTCCCACCGCGATCGGATCGTCTCAAAAGCGCCTTCAATCATTTCCATGGCTTCGGCAGTGAGCTTCTCTTCAGCCGATAGCCATGCAAAGACAGAGTCGGCCGAAGTAAACAGTTGTCTCATGAGCTGAACCTGGCTAGACCGCTCGTCCAAATCAGCCTGGTTGATACAGACTGCATCAGCCCAAATACGAAACTGTGAAGGATCAGGACTCTGGCCTCGCTCTTTCTGAATGGCGATCCAGTGCTTCTTGACGTGTTTGAGAGCACTGGCCAGGTTGACAGTCACCTGTACGGGGATACCATCGACCGTGATCTCTTCTGTGATTGACTCATCGCCCCAGACGTAAGAAAGGCAGATAAAGTATGGGTTCGCGTCTAGCGAGACGGTATGTAGCTTGCAAGCAACCTTTTCGCCTGGTGATTGTGACAGAATCTCAAGCAAGCGAATTTCTCCGTGCTTGTTATTGAAGGGGTGGTATGGAGAGGATGACATGCTTTTCGTTCGTTGTAGAGTGTCGACATACAAACTGACAAGTTTCCATGGATCATGAGAGATTTGAGTAGATGGTGCGCCTGGTTATATGCCTGAGTTGGATGCCTAACCGCGAGAGCCTGATCAGCCGCATGTTGTCTCACATGCTGACTACCTACATATCCTATCAAGATGTTTCTCGAGCCGCTGGTGGACGTTACATTCTGTCAGCTGAAATACTTTCAATCCGTAGACGCACATTGGTAGTTTTCAATGGGGACTCCTATTCGTCAGTTTTCATACCTATCTGTTACGTGCACTGGGTATCAAATGGTGGTTACTGCTGGGCATCAGTCATCTCGATTACACTATCCCAACAGCAACAATACAAAAGAACCATTAGATAAACCAACACCTATAGATCAAAGCATCTTCAACAAATCGAGCTCTAATTCACTATGCTAACAGTCATAACCGTCATCCACTTGGATACCATAAGGTACTCTATCGTTACATATGTACATATTCCATGACATTAAACGACGTCAAACTTTTCCTCGTCCAAGTCCATGTTTTCAGGGGCCGGTGCTCGAGGGACGCTTCTGAGTGCTGCCCAGCCTGTTTTGATGGTGGGTTGTGGGGCGGAGTTCCTGGTAGACTTTGGAACAGGAACCTTTGGTGGTGCTGAAGCTTTGGTTGCTGAGGCTTTGGTTCCTGGAGCTTTGGTTGCTGAGGCTTTGGTTGCTGGAGCTTTGGTTGCTGAGGCCTTGGTTGCTGGGGCCTTGGGTTTCTTCTCCTCCTTGATTTCTTCCTCTTCCTCTTCCTCCTCGCCTTCAACTTGTTCATCACCCTCTTCGGCTTCTCCTTCAGCTTCCTCCTCATCTTCTTCTCCATCCTCATCATCCTCATCACTATCATCACTATCATCGTCCGACTCTCCTGAGCCGTCAGAGTCTGCATCACTGCCAGGATCGTAGTCCTCCTCATCCTCATCCTCTTCATCCTGTAGCGCCTGTTCGGCATCTAGCTCCGCCTTCGCAAGCTCAGATATGCCAGCTTCAGCAGGGGCACTGTCTCCGGCTTCTTCGCCGTTCTTCTTTGGTCCTCGGTTCTCTGCCAGCTCGAGCTTGGCTTTTCGCTGCTCGGCCATGCTGCGATCTTGCAGACGATGCGTCTTGATGTAGTCGTCGATTCCGCCGTAGTCCTCCTGATCCAGCATGGAGAACTCTACCTCCTCCGTCGCATCACCCTCGCCTGCAAACACCTCGATGGCAATGTTGAAAGTTCGCTGTAGGATGTTGGTGTAGCTCGTCGCGGCAATTCGGTTCAGGGGGATAAACATAAGTGGCTTCTTGAAACCCCAGAGAATTCCGTTCTCGAGAAAGAACAGGTAGCCATCCTTGGAGCCCCTGAAAGCCTTGACGTGCACAGCCTTCTCACTCGGTCGATGAGGTTGTCGCACCATGCTCTGGAACTTGGCAGGGTTGGCTGAAGTAATGTCGATGCCATTGGGCTTGAGGTGGCGATTCAATGCCCAGTGAAACAAGGATTTGTAGTTGTCCGAAACTGCAGCCGCACTTCCAGCGTTAGGTCCACCTATCGTGCCCTGCTTGGGCGCCGTCGCAGGGACTGTAAAGACGAGCGGCTCTTCGGTCGGGGGGTTCGTCTTGGACGGGAGACATGTTCCTCGTGGGAAAATGATATAGTTGTGCTGAACCTGGTTCTTTTCGGGTACAGGGAGGTAAAAGACATATTCTGGGGCAGTATTAGCACGGGGGCGACAACAACAACAACCCAATAACGCGTACCAATGTCAGACCACGCGTATGTTATAGCTGGAATCGGAGCTGTTGTGTTTGGCGCGCGGGCGTAGATGTGACCATCGGTAAAACACAACTCAAACTTTTTTCTCTGAGGTACCGAGACCGAGATTTCCTTTATTTCGAGAAGAACAGACTCGTCCGCGGCATTGGTCTCGGTCTTGACTGAAGGCTTGGTGCCATTCGCAGTTCCGTTGGTCTTTTGGACATCGACTCTTCTCTTCTTGTGTGCAGGTTCGCTACCCCCGTTTAACAAGACGCCATAGACATGAGTCGCAATTTCGTTGAACAGGGTGATTCGGGCGGGCGTATCTGGGTTCAACCGTTAGTATATTGTGAATAACAACTTCAGGGGTATTGTTTACCAGCTGCTGTCTGGATGCCTTCAAGAATGTCTGGGCGGGTCCCAAATACTGAGCCCAGTTTCTCTATGTCGAGCGATTTACCCATGATTGATCCAATCTGGCTGTGATAAAATCACAGCTTTTTGAAGAGATTGGGGGTTGAAAATGTGGGTGAAGCGAATTGTTGCGAGTTGGTTGTGGCGATTGGATATGCATAGGTCATCATATTTCGTTGTTTGATGCCTGTGCTGCGATAAGATAGCGACTCATGATGGAGGGCGCTTATTAGTCAGGTCTGTCCTCCACTGGCGGGGCGCTTGTGCCTGTGCTCAGGCGCTGCTGTCAAACTTTCAGGGGATTATTCGCCCTATCAGCTTCTGACGTCAAGCGGGCGGCGCTTCCCCGCGATGCCCAGCCTTAGGTACTAATTCATCAACCTCAGTGGTACGAGCATTGGAGTAACAGTCATCTTTGTCTTACAATATTGACCCAAGGCCTAAACAAATCTGCTACTGATAGGGTCTTTATCATGGCAACCACATTTCCAAATCTCTACACGCACCGCAAGGTCGCTGAAACTGCGGCCAAAGCGTGTGATGTCTGCTACAAGTCCAGCACATCAGTCCTAATCACGCCCGACCAAAAGGTATGCCGGAAACTGACATGAAGCAAATGCGGCTGATCCTTTGTAAGCTTATGCGATGATATGGTAGGATTTCTTCTTTGTTTGCCCTGTTCACCTGAAGGATCGATACTTTTGCACGCCCAAGATTGATGAAGAGGCTGCCAAGAAGAAGCGTGAGAAGGAGTTAGAGGAGGAGAAGGAGCGTATCAAGAAGGAGTACGAAGAGAAGCAGAAGAAGAAGAAGGAGAAGGAAGAGAAGAAAGAAAAGGACAAGAAGGACAAGGATGGAGACAAAGATAAGGACAAGGACAAGGACAAGGACAAGGAGGATAAGGATGAGAAGAAGGACGAGGACAAGGTGAGTTTGCCAATGTCAATATCTGGCTTCATGACTGAACCTTACAGGACAAGCAAGAGAACAGCCCTGCCCCAGAAGAGGAGCCTCGTGTGTTTGAACTCAAGACGTAAGTCGCCTGCTCAGCCTTGGTCAAAGATACTAACAGTCCTCAGCGCCTTTTACCAGCAAAGACTGCTGAAGAAGCGACAAGCTGAAGCTGCAAAGCTTGACCGGGAGCGTTCATCAAAACCTGGATACTTTCCATCCGTGCCTTCGGATGCTCCCAGTCGATGACCGCGTAGAGGACCAGGTGGATCAACTCGGTGCTGGTGAGGATGACCTTGAAGTTAGTATTCTCAGCCAGTCACGAGTTGGTGTATCAGAATTTCAGATCATTCCCATCATAACTTTAGTTAGTATTGGGTTTCCCTTAGTAATTTAGAATCAATTGGGACAATACTATTAAAAGAACCTTATATAAGATATACCTTAGGCAATATATGTAAGGCTCTTACCACTAAATACCTAAAATCTTTAATTACCACCTAACTTCTTGATATCCACGGTACCTGTTGAAGGCATGATAGTAGGAACCACCTTCTCACAGAGGGATCAATGACCTGTAGGTAGGTACTTTCTCTCATGGGGATTAAATGTAATATTGCCTTAAAAGCAAAGTGGGGTTAACACAGCAAGAATAGCATAATAGTAAAAAAATATAATAATAGGCGCAATGCACTACGCCAAAAAAACATAATAACCTTCACATCAAAGTATCAGCAACACAGCTGCTACCTTAACCTTATAACCAAACTCATTGTCAGATAGGTTGCCTTAAGCATAAAAGAGATATTTCCCCTAGGCCTCAGCTATTTAAACATGTCTTCTTCTTTTCTTCTGCTCTTACTCGCTTCCATCCATCCATCCATCCTACCAGTCAGTCTTCTTATTCACCATCATTCCTCGCGACATGCCGCCAGTGTTTAATTTCTCATTCAATACTAGTGCCCAACACCCTCCTCTTGGGGCCATAAAGGACCTTCAAGAGGATTGTTGGGTGCTTCCATTCCGATATCGCAAATGCGATGCCTGTAACAAACGCATCTTCAAAGAGGAAAGCATCAGGATCAGTACGTCAAGACCTTTCTTTGTCAACCTCAGCCTGCCTAACCCCCACTCCCCCTTTCCCGTATGGTAAGGTTGTGGTAAAGCTGTACTAACACTTGCCTATAGTACACACCAGACAGTTCCCCTTTGGCACCTGGGAAGTCGAGAGTGCTGTGTACACAGGATCCCCAGGATCCATTGGTCTTAATAACTGTGGGCGATATCCTGGCGCTGCACTCATACATGACGAGTGTTATGATTACCTTCATATGCCTCAACAAGACCTCCACCGCCTCGGAAGAGCCTTGACGTGGACCAGAGTCGATAAAATGTGGTTTAGCAGGGATTCCATTGCCAAGCCGCCTAGAGCATACCGTGGTGATGCATTGATGATGGTAGCTAGAAGCGCTGGCATTCCCGGGCTTGTCCGACTTCCACCGGAGGTTTTTGACATGATCCACTGTTTGTGCCCAGATGCAGACTTTTGGACAATAACCAGGGTGCTTGAGATAAGAATGCGGCTCCAATCTATGCCTCGGGAGACATCTTCCATCTCTTCGAGGCTGGCTCGCGTTGTGTCTTGGAAGCGGGGAGATGTCTCGCCCGTCTTGTCACCGGATCTTGAACTCCCAGAGTGCGAGTACATGCGAATTAGTCTTGACTCGGATGGCATTTCTCAGATTGAGCGGCTTGATCAACATCCTTATCCGTTTAATCCATCGAGACAGAAGTTCAAGAGATATATTCTTGCCGATGGTGATCAAGTTGGATCTGTCAAGGCCTTCTTCCAGGTATGTACCCGTCTTCAACATCAGTCTTAAAAGCTTGTTAATGACAATACAGGATGGAATCTGTTGGCTGGACGCGCCAGACGGCCACCCTGGCTTCCCCCTCTGGGACACTCCATCACCACCTCAGATAATCAAGGCTCCAGATCCTACCACTTACCCTCTTTCCGAAAATCTCAGCCTTCGAACTTTCCAGGGTCTTCAAGAATGCAGCACGATCGCTAGTTTTATTCCTTCAATCGCCGACATCGAGACCATTCGCCTTGATACTCACAGCATTAGCTGGCTCGTTTTCAAATTCACTCATCATTCGCGCGGATTCTATCCCTTTCTGGTCCTAGATTTCAACAGATCTTGTACTTCTATGCCAGAGATCGATCCAGGATATGGAGATTTACTTATATACATGCCACTGGCCCCTAACGACAGGATACTATGGCTACAACTTCGGGATGGCGGTGGACAGCAGAGCTTATTGGTATGGACTCCTACACACACCTCTGCTTCAAGCTCACTTCTAATCATGTTTCAGCTCGAGACCGAACTGTCAGGCGTCATACACATTGGACCACAGGCCAGGGAGGGACATCCCTTGGAGGTCAAAGCCTTTAGCAAGCTTCCTCAGTTCATGTTCGCCTCCTATCCTACAGATGATCCTGATGTTGAATTTGAACACCCACTCGCTGTCTATCCCCAAGGGACATCCGCCGACGCGGAGGCGCTTGGAACCAGATCCAGTGGGCCGCAAATAGCCTCGCCATCTTCTTTCCATGCCGTCTGGTCATGGGCTCCCCTGGAGGGCATAGACCGTGCCTGTGTCTTCCATTTTCTAGGAGCCTTTTTAGGAATGCACATCCTATACAAGAACGGCGGCCAGCGTTGTGTCGGCAACGTTGCCGACCCCTTGGCCGAGCAAAGTTGTTACGAAAGTCCAACTACCCTGAATGTCGAGACGCGGGTTTTTACATCAGATAGCAAGAAGCTGGCGGTGTATTTCACCCCCGAAGATCCCGAAGATCCCGAATATACATGGCGCCAGAGGTCCACGGGGTATGTCACAGAGCACATGGAATATGCTCTTGAAGGGGAACTGCACTGTTGGCATGGGCCTTTTGAAAAGCCTGAGCTAAGGGTTCTTCCATCTGGAAGTTGGAAAACGTCTGACAAGATCGACTGACCTAATTTTGGGCCAATAATTGTCTAAGATAGGAATAAGAATATAAGATTTACACCAAGGTTATGATTTCTTAGGAAAAGGTCAATAATAAGTCCTAAAAGTTATGTTCTCAGGGCAAAGGTATCCATAAGGCGTGGCCAATTTCTCGAGTCGATACGGCAGTATACCACATGATAGCCTCATGAGGCTTGTAGACCAAGAGATGGAATTGATTCTAAATTGATAACTCGTGTTATAGCTCACATGGCTCGAGTTGAGCGAACTTATGTTGAATGTAAAGCACTCTGTGCTGAAGACTTGGGCAATTGGAGTATGAAGTGCATATAACTATGGCCGGGATTTGAGCATGATCAAGTATTGATCAGTTTAGTTTCTTGAGAATATAAACCCAAATCTCTTTGTGTGAAGCGAAATAGAGTCAACGTAACAAATGTTCTATTATCTCTCGCAATACCCGGTATCAACGTCCTTGCCTGTCGTTGATGTGTCTACAGTCGTTCACGAGCTGATTCGAAGGTAGATTAGAGCACGGTATATTAGTCATTCATCTACTGCAGCTTATCACATATATCTTGGCCCTTTCACTTGTCGTTACTGCTGTTTGTACTCGGGCAATGCAATGGAATGCTCGTCTACAAGCCCATCGACCATATTCCAACTGAGAGCTATCAAAAGCACTCAGCAACTAGTAACGTGCCCTCATGAGGTTAATTTGCAATCTCGAGTAACGTATTCTACCTTGAGCACTCGTTACATTGGCAATCTTGCTGTAATCCTGTGGCGACTATGCTACGTGCCATCCCAGTATCCTCCTCAACTTACTCTATTTCCAATACTTGGTCATGTCTTAGTCAAGCTCACTATTGGGATCCAAGAGTCGGAAGCACTGAACCTTGATTTGACGGGTTAAACAGAGCATCGGAAACACAATGCCGTCCTCTCTTGTCGAGCCACTCTGCAGAGATTTCTCGATTACATATCATATCAGCAACTTTACTATCTGACCATAAACTTGGCTCCTATTTAGGCAAGGGAAGAATCGGATTTACCAGTCATACTATTAACTCCGATCCCACAACTCGCCATCGTTGCAACGCACGCCACAAGCACATGGCACATCCCTTCTTGGCATCTGTGTAAGCGTACCATCCACTAGTTATCCCACTCTTCACCTTGATTATGCTCGATTCCTGAAACAGTTGCATCGAAGTTCAAGTTTCCTGCATTGCCTCCAGCTGAGCTGATTGGTCTCGGTCCACGGGGCGTATACAAACTTGTTTCCCAGATAATTGCCTACGCCGAAAGAAGAATATGATGGGATTCTTGCTAATCTCGCATTCTCAATCGTCTCACAGGACAGGATAGTAATACCATGGGATGTGACCCTCAGGGTGCGGGGCGTGTAAGTGGTCTGAGCGATTAGTGCTTACTTTGGGCATGCTCGAGGGCTTGAGAACGGGGGGATTTGTCTGGGGCTGCAAGAGCCGCGACAACTTCCACTCAGACGGGACGCAGGTTCGATACCGCGAGAATAATGATGATGTGATGATGGCTCGTCGGGGACGCTCATTGATCAGATATCGCCGAGTTACAAGGGAGGGTATCGTGACGGCTCGTCAATGGCTCGACTCGCGAAAAGCATCGTGATGAGCGGTGTCAAGGTGACGATTCGGGCATATTACATCCTTGTAAGATCTCCGCAGAATTACGGCATCTGCCTTGGTGAGGTGTAAGCGTAGAGCATCGGCAACCCTTGATCGGGCTCGGATCCGAGAGAACAAGGACTCACCGCGACTTTCTAGTCAGATTATTACGACTGGAACATGCTTTTAAATTTAGGATTATAATTATATTTACTAATGCAATCCTGGCGTTTCAAACAGCTCGGGCTAACGTTAGGTGATGACCGCATAGAAACATGATGCTCGAAAGGTTGAAGGAGTGACATGCATCAGGAGCGCTAGTCTTGCTGCAAGGTCTGAATCCCAGGATACTTACGGATATGTCCTCGCATAATGACATTATGCAGAATAGCGGCATATTTCTCTACGAAAGCCATAAACAACTCTTTGAATCCGAGTGTTCATAATTCCATGAGTCAAAGGCTGATTCTCTGTACTCCACAGTATGATTATAGGGCTGACATGAGACATGAAAAACACAGCATGTGACTCTAAAAGAGCATATTTGAGAACTATTTGTAACCAGCGGTCTATAATATGCCAAGTACAAGTGGCTAGCTCGTCACAGTGATAGTGGCTGTCGCGCGACAACAACTAGGTAGTATATTGTAGTTGCATAGTTGCATACATAGATACAACACCACCACCGAATCTCATCGGCAACTTATGCGGAGGTATGACATAACACCATCATGCAAGCTGATGTCCCGTACGGCAGTGTCTTTATTTAGAGTTGTTTGATAAAAAAGATGCCGACAGGTTTCATCCTTCAAACATACATAAGGTAGATATCCAAGTTTCAGGAACTGACTAAGACGGCAATGCCGATGATCAACACTTGTCATGGACAAGAAAAGACCGACAACTTCATCGAGAAGCTCGTCAGAAACGGACAAGCGGCTTCAAATCCTTCCGGTGGGTTGGGGTTGCAGCACCTCGCGCGTGGCTTTCCCTTCGGGGACAAGCACGCAAAGCCCAACCTAACAGCAGAGGTACTTGTATGCCGTCAGACGAGCAAGTACCTTTCTCAGGGCGTGCGAGGAACTGTCAGCCCAGACCCACGGTTCACGATATGTAAACGCCCCCTCCTCGATGGGTGCAACTCTGCCTTGTTCTAGGGCCTTGCTGGAACAACTTTGTCTCAACAACGAAGGAATAGGGCTGACAGTCTGTGGACCAGCAAAAGACCGAGATGGTTGATATTCTTCAAGGCTGTTATGCTCGCCCCGTTGCATCTCGAGGGGAAACTCTGCCTTTGAGATTCGCTGTCATTGCACGGTCCTAGACCTAGAGAGGGAAGACGGCTCATGCAGTCAGATGCAATTGTCGATGAGGCACGCTGCGGGTAGATAGTTCCAAGCAACTAGAGCAAAACAGACAATGCTGTTCACCATCACCATCACCATCACAGCGGCATGGAGGGTGTATCGAAAGGAGTATCAAGATGCGAAACTCAACCTCGCATCTCCAACAAGACGTCATGGGACAACTCCCGAAGGGAGCTATGACCACTCCAAGCTATCTGCCAAGCTGTCTAGCCCAACAGATGCTGAGAATGATGGTGTTGACAAGGCTGCCATGCATCCAAAGAGGGTTAAATACAATCCTCAGAAGGCTGAAAGGTCTGGTAAGACAGAGCATATACCCCAACAGGCAATCGCCGACCCTAAGCATAAGCAGCCCGCCAAGATAGGTTCACTTTTGCCCTCCTCCGCCTTTCTGCCCACAGAGAGCATCATAGTTCCAGTGGTGATGACCTCGTCGCAACCAGGTCCCGCTATACAAGCTCGCATCAAGCTTTCCACAAAAAGTATGATCCTTCAAAGGTGGCTTCCAGGCAGGATATTCCATGCAACTTGTGCTGACAGGCGCCCCCGCGGTGGAGTTCCAAGGCATCAAAGGCCAAGGCAAAGCTTGGTATAAACGGGGCGGCGTATGTAAGCGTATTCGTTAATTATTCCGTGTTTCATACTTGGATTTTTATTTTTATTTCTTCCATGTTCATCCCGCTCTTCTCGGATCAGCCCTATCGTGGCTGAGTCGAATTCCGTATGGATGGATAGGTAGTGGATCGACCATGTAAGACCGAGCCATATCTAGTACTATTTTGATCGATTAGGGCTGTCAGAAAACTATATCAGCGATTAGATAGTTGAATCCTCAAATAGACCAAGTATGGAGAAGCTAGCCAGGTGTAGATCCACATGAAATAATACCTGGGTAGACAATTCCTCGTCAAATCACAAAGAACTGTGCTGCAGCTTGAAAGAGTTTGCTCATCTGCATATTGCTGCAGGTCTGTATTGCTCTACTGTATGTATCGAAAGAGACGTGCGCAGGCAATCATGTTGGCTTTGTTTCGTCTTGTGTCGTTTTGCTTGGGCGTTGATCTGATCTCTGACAGGCAAAGTGATACGACACTCCAAGGTGGTCTAGTGCTGATGTCTGTCTGTCTGTCTTTGGACCCCGATTCGATGCTACTGTTTCGGGATCCCGCTGTTCTTCGTGTCCGTAGGACTCCAGGAACCATGCGATCATCCCGTCTTTTTGTTCATCAAGATCCTTCCCTTCCAGCCATGCACCCCGAGTCTCCCTGCTTATCCCAGCCATCTACGACCTTGTCATTCCTGCTCTACTCCACGACATTTGCACTGGATGCAATGCATCAGTCTTCCTTCACACGTTCATTCTGATCATCCCACGCCCTGTAAGCCCTAGGGCTTGTCCCGCCTGCGTACCCCGCCGGCTTTTGCTTCTTCTTTCCCAGTGGCTCATACGACATGTTGTGGCATCAAGATGCAGCATGTCAGAGCGGAATGTCACTCGAGAAGGTAAAGGCTCCATATCTGGACGGATCTGTCCAGCATCCTTTCGGTACAACATGGAGCCCCGGCGTAGTATCGGGTCCGCGGACATCGGGGGTGTCGTCTCAGTCACGGATCGGTGACCTAGGTCTGAATCGGTCGTTATGCGGCGCATAGAGTAGCATTAGATGAATTCTGTCCTTGCTTATTCCTCCTCACAGGCTTCCGCTCCGGGGAGCTATGCCGGGCGGCATTCGGATTCCCATGCTCTGGGCCGCCGGCCGCTTGACGACATCGTCCACCCTCGCCTTCTGCAGCGAGAAAGCCGGCGTCACCCATCCGCCGCATGAACACCGGAAGCCCTTCCAGTCATACCGGCCCACGCCTGCACCGCATTTTTCATTGGGACATATCAAGCGTCCGTTGAGTTCTCCCTGTTCAAGGACACCGCGCATCCAACTGAGCGGCTCGACAAAGTAATGCTGGCATGTAGACGCAGAAAACTTCTTGTCGGAAGGCCGGTGCTCCAGGATGAAGGGCGCAGTGACTAGAGCACGACGGCATTTCTTACATCGTAGACTAAGACCAGAATCGTCACGAGGCTGTGTCTCCTCATCCTCAAACCGGAGCCTTGTCGGTGCCTGGCCTACTGCAAGGTTCTCGTCGATTTCACGCTTGTACGCCCACCGTTGGTAAACAGGGTGTGCTTCAACATCGTCAGGGCATCCCATCTCCCACCACAGGGCCAGCTGCTCCATGAAACCCTCGTTAGGCTCGGCCATGGGTCGGGTTCTGCGCACAAACGTAAGTGCAGCATGGACGGCCTCAGTAGCGGTGTCTTTTCGCGAACGCTTCTCTCCCGGTGGCCGTTTGATGGAGTGGGTCGGGTCTGAGATGGCCGTAGGGGTGATGTTGGGGTCAAAACGGGTTGGATATCGCCGAAGCAGGTAAGCAATCACGGCAGAGACAGATCTCGACTTTCCAGCGGCACAGTGGACGAAGACGCCTCCCTTCTTCTTCCTCTTCTTGTCTCCAATATCGAGGTCCTCGACGCCTTTCTCTAACGGGACGCCCCCGTCTTTCTCTTCATCTTTTCCTTTATCGTCAAGCCAACTCGCGCCTAGACCTTCCTCGATAAATCTGACAGCTTTAGGCAGCTCTATCAGCAGGTCAGCATCCTCCACATCGTCAATATCGATGACCTGATGTCGAAAGTCCTTTCCGTAATCGATCCAAGGCTCGTCTTTGAAGTTCTTGAGACTGGATATGTCAAATGGGACGAGGGAGAGCACATGCGTGATGCGACGATCGGTCAGCGAGTCGGAGCGGCGCAAAGCCCAGAGTCTAGGAAAGAATTAGCATTGCAGATAAAGTGCACAAATCGTTTAGTGCTGTAAGAACTTGCCCCCCAACGAAAAGCTCATCCTGACCGTCGATCCTGCTAAGAGCCATCTGGGCGATGCTTTGCTTGAGAAGTTCAAGCTCTCCTGGTTGAAACTGATGACCAAATTCCTCCCACTGCTGAGGTTTCGAATCGTCCTCTTGGTCCTGCTGCGATGCGCAAACTCTAGATGCCTGATTGGGCTTTGCGGGATCGTCTTCTGCCAGATTGCTGATGATTGTCGCAAGTCGCAAATGTTAGAGTCTTGGTTTTTAAGATCGCTATGTAGATCCGGATGTTTTCTTGCCGAGTTCGCCAAGGTCAGATCTCTAGACGAAAGTTCTCGTGTCGATCAAGATCAGAAAAAGTAAAAAACAGCGAAAAACAAAGTAACTTTAAGCTTCAATCTCGGTGTGAATCATGACTTCCACAGCTTTTCCATCTTTTTTGCCCCTCCTTCAACCGCCACACCCGAACTACCCCGCCATTACTCCGTACTAGCCACATTATCGATCAAGCAGCCACAATCTCTCTCCCGCGAGTCCCATCCTAGCTGACAAGCCCGCGAAGCAACCAGTGTCTCATCTATTTCCATCAAGCAAAACGGCCATCGACTAACTATCCCAGAGACGGAATGTAGTTCGCAATATCAGCCTAGTCTTGAAACAGCCATCCATTCAAGCTTCACTCTGCATAGCGGGTTTCTTCCGCTCCATACACCAACCATTTCCGCGTTTGCAGTATAGGTGTAGAACTAGGAATCAGCTAAACCTTACAGGTATTCAGCTGAAAAAACAGACATTGGACATAATACGAATTGCCAAAAAGGCAAAAAAGAGAGAAATCATCTGGGCGTGAATGGCATTATTCCGCCAAGGCAAATCTCCTCTTTATGGTTCATGTCTAGCTGCCTTATCAAAAGCCTCACACTCACAGCCTTAACGGAATTCACCGTCCCATGCAACCTCAGTGTTGGGTACTGTAAGCTATGTTTCACAAGTTGCAGGTGGGTCGTGCGTGTCTGGTGCATCACAAGATGAACTGGCTGGGAGAGACATGTAGGTAGGCAGATAGGTAGGTATTAATTCAACTTGCAATTTTTATCTTCTCAGACTACTTACTATATATCTACATGACCGAGTCTGGTATATATCCGTTGCGTTGCCTTGAATCTCAAACAATAAAATAAACAATGATGCCATGTGTCCCAATGTTGCGCCGTTGAACCGTAACCGTTTCCATGATTGATCCTTTTTGTACCGTGACCCATAAGATGATGCATGCATGCGACAACAGCATCAAGCTGTGCCAACCAATATGTATACGAAGTGAAGCCTTGTCCTCCCAGTTTCACTTCCCCGACAACATCCTCGCTTGTTGGGGAGCATTAGCACAACTGCTAATTAACTAACCCTTCCATCTCAAAGACAACGCCTCTGCCATGAATCGAATCTCCCATATGTATATATGTACTCCATTACCAAACTCCAGCGGCCGGCAGTCGTGTAGCTCATCCGCGCGCGACCGACGGGGTTGTCGGCAGGGATCTCAAGCCCAGTCCAGTCAGAAAGTAGCGCATCCACAGCACAGACAGACGACGCATGGCCCCAGGCCTGCGTCTTGTCATTTGTGCCATCGCCTGCTTTTCGTAGTCCATCCATCCATCCATCGTCAAATCATTTCTCCATGTGTGGTTCAGGTTGAATGAGCCTCTTCCCACCTAGACCCTGCATCAGATTGCCATGATTGGCCATCCAAAAAATGCAAATCCGCCCAAAAGACATCGATTCCATGTCGCCTACCCGTTGAGACGCTGTTGCGATATTCGTAGCTGCAACGGAACATGCCAAGGTAGTATTTTGCCGCTGTCCCTCCCTTTCGACAGCACTGCCACATTGGCACATTGGCGCTTCAGCCCTGAGAGGCAGCCAGCCCAAGAACTAGGTGCGGACAACCGCATCCCTACGCGCGTTACGTGCACGCGGAATAGCCCAATTGATCCGAGAGATCAACGGCTGCAGCTCAGCGGCACCTTGATTCGTTTTGGACTCGCCGCATCTGCATCATGCGGCAATCCGCCCACGCGATACAGAGTTTTCTCCGCGTCTGTCGTGTCGGTATGCCTTGCCTCTTCAGACAATGGATGGATGGCTGCGCATTCTGTTGCGGGCGGGAACGTCGCACAATTGCCGTCGGCTTGTTGTTTCCAAACATCCCAATGGCTTTGTCGAATGCAGAACGCTGATCGGTTTCTTGGACTGCGTCCTCGATGCTGATCTTCCAATAGAAATTCCATGGATTCTGACCCCACTGAATCCTGGTTTCTTCTGGGCGTCGGCCATTCCCTTTTGGTACCCCGCCCTCTTCCGCCTGATCCTCCAGTAATCTTGAATCGCCAACACCCACCAAAGAGTTAGCTTTGACTCGTCATTTTGGCGGCCGACGGCCGACTCGTATGTCTTTCTTTGGTGGTATGTATGTATCAACGCTGCCGAACCTGTGCTGTGCTGTGCTGTCTGTGTTGTGTGATTTACCGGGGAGTTGGGTCTTCTTCCAACATGCATGCATTCTCGAGCATATTGGTCCATTTTCCGCTGGTGCCGGCGTGGCTGTGCTTCAGATGCTGTCTGAAGTGATCCGCTCGGAAGAACTTTTTCGACGAGTTGCACTCCCTGAATTTGTGCACTTCTTGCAGATGCCTGATACGCTCATCCCAGTCCTGGTCCGTGGCGTGTCGAGGCGTATTACCACCACTCAAAACACCCGTACCAGGGCCACGCCCAGATCGTGGAAATTCATCGCCACAGTAACCACAGGTGTCAGCTTCGCCAGGTCTGTTGGTAGATTCATGGAAAGCCCTATCGTATCCAGAGAGGGCTGAACATGACCACGAGTGACGGCGCACATGGAGGGAGTTTTGATGACGCTCTGCCTCATTCTTGTTCTTAAAACGGTTTCCGCAGAATGAGCATTCGTATTGCTTTTCAGCCTCGTGAGCACTAGTGATTGGTTAGCTCTGAAACATTTACGTTGAATCGTATTATCTCACGCAGCCTCATTCAAAGTGGGGCTGCGGAGTTGAAATCTGACTTACTTGAGTTCCTCGAGCGTCTCGAACCTCTTGGGCTTCTTGGGACAGCACTCGCACATGAAGAAGCCTTGCACCTTAGTTCCACCGGGCTTCTGCACTTCAGTAATCTTACGTGTGCTCGCGCCCGAGACAGTCCTAGAGTGAATTGATCCCCGGCCAGAGATGGAGGTTCGAGGGCTTGGGTTCAGGGATACGGGAGCTGTGTAAGGCGAATTGCAAGAGGTGGGTGAGATGCCGCCTGGAGATGGACCCACGGACGAGCGTCCGCCGAAAGAGTTGGCAGTTGTGATGTTTCCAGGGTGCATTGACATTGACAGTGTCGACATGTATGAGTTGGATCGTGGAGAAGGTACTGAAGGCATGGTGGCACCTCGAGCAAGAGGGGTGTAGCGATCTTGGGGAGATCTACGGGAGCTCATCTCATGCCTGCGAGCCATATCTGCTGGCATGGAAAGCATGTGCTCGTCATTGGGACTGGCTGCCCTTCTCTTTTGACCACCAGCCATATAAGCATCGTCAATGTGCAGTCTCTTGAGCGATTGCCCATCTTCCATCTCCATGTCCTCTGCTCCAGTGAAATCGTAGCTCGAGTTTGTTGAAGTGGCATCGTCACTGTTATTCCTCTTTGTCCGTGTTCCAGGTGAGCGGTCGATATCGGAACTGTCATTTGGTGACCTGTCACCGTGGTAGCAGGGCGTGCTTCGGGGAGAGATGGCAGAGTGAATTGGTGATCCTAGAATACCACCACGGGGGTGGATGGGAAGTTGTACTGGCACGCTGAGAGCGGGAGGGAATCGACCTTCTGCGGAAGGTCTTCGGGAGAGGAGCTCGTTGGCTGATGAGCTGAGGAGTGATCGGGGTGGTGACTTTTCCAAAGGTCGAGTTTGATCAAGCTTCTTCTTGAGGGTGTCTCCGTCAATATCGGCAGGGGATTGGAACTGGAAGTGGTTGTGAAGACGGCCAAAGCTGGGAATAGATTCTCGGGATCTGTCATGATACAATGTTAGTTGGCTATCCATAGTGTGTGTGTGTACCAAGCCATTGGGGGCTTAAATTGCACCAATGCGTAGTGCATCATGATCCATACCTATCAGTTGATGAGTAACTAGCGTAACCTTCATCTCGGTCACCATAGGTGCCTCCGTTGGCTCTTCGCTGGTAGCTTGGGCGGTCTTCGCGATATGAAGAGTTCATGCTTCCATAACCACTTGCAAAGGAACCATGGGCGTATTCTCGCTTTTCCCTCATACTTTCAGCTAAAGCACTGGGTTGATCGACGCCTGGATATCGAGGAGGAGGTAGTGGTGGAGGAACGTCGTCTCTTGGAGGCATGCCAGGTATTGACATGGCAGGGCTTCCACTAAAAGGCAATTCGTGATTACTCGTGTGAGCTCGAAAACGATCGCCTGGAGCAGGGACTATAATACTCGGGAGAGCCGGAGCAGGCTCTCTATATTGTGGAGGAAAGGCCATGTTGTTTAGCTTGGCAGGTGATGACTCGAGCTGAGGAGGATGGAGCAAGAGGCAAGACAATGACAGCTGAAGTTAAGGGCGGCTGAGCAGCTAGGATGACATAGGACCTAGACTAATCCGTCATGGACAAGACGGACGGCCGGCCGGCGAAAATAAACGGTTTGCCGATTAATTGCAAGCTATTCTGCTGCTCCGTTTGCGGCCTCCTTTTTTAAGCTCCGAGATAAACAAGCGAAGTCGTTGGTGCTAGGGTGTTACGGGGTGGTTGTGTGGTGGCGATGGCTTCGGGGTATCCGTCTGGTCAGTCCAAGACACGAGAGTGAGTGCAGTGCAGTGAAGCGCAGCAGAGAGAACCTGGTGCAGCTGGGCCCGCCAATGCCGTGGGAAGAAGTTGACGAATGACAGGGCGTATCGGGGATGGTTTGTTGAAAGTGGGATTTGATGGGAGGAATGCTAATGTTATTGGGTTATATGAGATGAGGATGGAGGAAGAAGGAAAAGGAAGAAAGAATTTAATATCAAGGTCAAAAAAAGAAGTGCGGGATGTGGTGTATAAAGAATTATGTAGACGACAGAGAAGGTAGGTAGGTGGGCGGCAATGGAAGCGGTTAAGTTAAGTTGAACTGCTGCACACCTCGGGCAGGTTAATCGAATATCCTATCCAGTGTCGATAGACGTTGACGGGACGCTCTGGTGCTGTTACACCCACTGTTCCTGGAGCCCCTAGGCGCTACAGGTGTCTGTCGGACCCCTGTCGGTGCCTAGGCCTACGGGGGTGGAGATTCTGGTACTGGGCAGGGCAGTTGAGATTGATGATGGAAAAGGAGCCCAAGTCCAAGTTTGGTAGCAAAGAATGTGGTGGTAGTAATGACGATATACACACGCCTTGATTATATTTTCATCAGGGACATGACATGTAATTCCTATCTTGGTATTATTCGAAATAGGTTACAAGATGTGTGAAGCTGAAGAAGAAGAAAAAAGGTGGGAGCATGGTCAATCAAGGGTAGAGGCCGGGGAGTGAGCATCTGCCGATGGGGCGTGCAGATATCAGCCAGGACAAAAAGACAATATCGAACTTGGTTCAAAGACTCTGTTCTGGTTCTGGTTCTGTCAACTGTCACCGTCCGTCCGTTACCCCGTCCGTTCCCTTGCTCAAGATGGAGTTGCATATCCGTCCCTTGTATGTATGTAGGTATGTATGTGCGTATGTAGGATCGTAGCATCAATGTCTTCTTTCTCTACCGTACCTACGTATGTATCAGAGGCACAGGTACGGGTGTGTGGTGGCATGCCAAAGGATCCTTATGTGCGTGCAACAACTGTCAGTCTGTCGGTTCAATCACTCACAGATCGTTAGCTCCCATCCAATTATCAACATCATGATAGGATGCATCTCCATCGTAGAGGTGAGGTGCCAGCTCCTCCACTTGGCTCACTGACTCTGACTCTGACATAAAGCCCAGTATTACACTCAACACCAGAGACATCTTACAGAAGAGTCCATCTGCTTACCGTGTCATTCATCTCTCTCTCATCTTCTGGTACGCATACGCACGCACGCACGCAACATGACATGAAAAAAACAAACCAGGGGTGAAGCATCAATCTGGCTTGCCTTCCGCTGTAGGTAATTATTGTCATCGACCAGAAAGGGTCCCGCATGTCGACAGGGGCTTACTTCTTCAACCCCCCGCTCCGGAGCTTCTGTCCTCCTGAGAGTGCGAGCGAGAGGCCTTGGCTACCCTGCCCTGCCCTACGAGCTCCATCCCATCCCATCCATCCATCCAATGCCACCTCAGCCTGGGCTGGGCTGGCGGGCTGCCCTGTAGCCCTGCGCTGCTCTCTCTGCCCTCCAGGGCTGGGCTGGAAGAGCGGGTGTGTGCGGAGCACAGTTGTTGATGGGGGTTTAGCTTCGCGGGGGAGAGGGGTGTAGGGCAGGGCAGTCAAACGGGGCGTTTTAGACGCCTCGAGGGTGTAACTCTAAAGGTACGAGATCTTGGCTGTCGGCCAAGGTACCTACAGTATCTGACTGACCCTACGTACCTTACCTTGCCTTGCCTTACCTACCGTCTGTATGCAATGGAGTCACGAATCCCTTGCTCACATACCTACATACATACCCACTGAATCGGTATTTCTCGACGCACATTTGCCCAACCAGAACCCTGCCGTTGACGTTGACGGCCAACATCCATATTCATAGAAACAGCCGGCGACGAGCTGCATGAGCATGAGCAGCACGAGCATGAGATGCTTCAGACAGACAATCACGCCCTACCGTAAAACAGGCTTCTTCCCTGCTCCGTCTCCGGCTTCTTTTTTTCTTCCGCTTTGCTTCTTCTGCCCTGCCTGCAACTCTCACTGGTCACTCACTCATGTGCGTCCCGTCCGCCTCCCGGAGCTATTCCTAGCCTTAAACCCACCAACAGCCAAAAGCCAACGGATGTTATGTTCCCCATGGAAGATATGTACACTCAGTTGCCCAAAGAGACGGCAGTTGTGACTTGGAATAGATGCATCATCGCAGATTATACCCAGAGTGGGCATTCGCTATAGGTACAGTATAGTACATAGTACGAATATCGTGGCTTGGAATCGCCTTGTGGTGAACCCCTTGGTCCAATACGCCGTCATTCCTAGATGCCGCCTCGTCATCTACCTCGTGGCCGCGGTCGCTTGGCTTCCCCTTACCCAGGCGCCACGGCCAATTCCTAGAGCCCGAACCCATCTCTCTCGCGCACGCATTTTTTGCTTGGTCAACGGTCATGACCTGAACTGAAATTGGAATACCTACGCCCTCCTAGGTATCTAACTGCCATTGGCACATTCCAGCCCGCAAAGAATTGCCAAGAAAGATTTGACTGCTGAACCCAGATTAGAATTGAGGCTCAGCAATGTTGTTGATTCATTTCTCATTCCTTGGTAAGCAACTATGGCTTTTCTTGGCCAAGAATACGGGCAAAATGACTCGAAGATTATGATTCAATCAATTCATGATCGATCAGCATCAGTCAAGAGCCGCGCGAAATAAACGACGTTGGCGATACACTTTCGCCCCATATCTCGTGCAACCTGCCAAACTCAGGAAAAACTAGGGCAACCGCTTTGACGTGAGATGTCGCTGTGTCAGTCTCACTGGACATGATGCCACACCCTGTTTTCCAAAACACGCGGCTTTTTTTTTTTACTCAACTATCGTTGATATGTCATCTTGGAGTTCTCGGGAATAAGAAAACGCCTTCTTGCGACATTTTCTCGGTCAATTACTAGAAACGTCTCGTCCTGGTGAGAAGTAGGTGCATTAGCTAACTACAAACATACGAAATGTACGGTAATGTCTCCATCAAGAAAACCCCGCGGCAAAAGAGCTGGAGATCTCTCCTAAGCTGCCGGGATCATTCATTCTTGTGGATCCCCCTTGAATGATATCTCCCTCAATCGTAGGGATCACCTGACGACATGCGACAAACACATGAGTAGGAGCAGTTAGATATGGAACAGGCAATTGATTCTCACATGGAGCATGCGTGACGGTTGCAGCGAGCGAACGAACGAGCGAATGTCATGGAATCGGCTCCTCTGCTTGGTACGTTTACGCACCTGATGTTTGTGGCTGCTGTCAAGATGCGTCCAGCCCTAGCTAGTCGAGTCTAGTCTGATCCTTTGGTCCTCGTTTATTTCATCATTTTAGCGAGCCACTTGCTTCATACTGCATGTACAATAGTTCTTGGTCTAAGCAAGTGAACGGAAACAAACCTCTGTCTGTAAATATGCCAGATACTGAAGCATACCTACCTACCTGGGGAATCTGAGATAGCCCGTACTCCAGAACCTCCACCAACTACACTACCCTGGCTAGCATGAACAAGTTATTCAGTTGCCTAGAATCTAGTGTCCAGTATCCATCAAGACAAGCTGTTAGTTCCAGCATGGGCTGGCTTGCTCATTCGTGATCCTGCCCTGCTACTAAAAGCTGAGCCAACACGAACATGGATGAATGGTGTCCCCCCACTTAGACGCCCACGTTATGTAGACGTCGTGTCCTGGTCCCTGCACCCGGATGGCCAAGGGAAGGGAAGGGAAGGGAGCAAGCGGATAACTTTGCAGAGAATAGCGTAGCGTAGGTATGTATAATGAACCCATTCTGGCTTAATTCCTCCTGATATTGATTCCATCATGGTTGGTCGCTCGCTCACTGTGATCAGGGTCCAGAAGAGGCAGTCCGTCGAGTCGAGTCGACTCTCACCCTCCCATTAAGGCATCACCGCTGATATGGCACCGGAGTTACTACGTCGACGTACGTGGTGGTGTTGAAGATGGGGTCATTTCCTTGAATCTGCGGAGAGCAGGACCGATTCCCAGTGTGATGGAGGTTTATGATCAACGTGTTGTGAAACTGCAGGTCAATCAATGTGGCGGGCGGGCTGCCTCATTGTGCTTTGTGTGTTGAATGTGTTGTGATCTACAGTTTCGACAGCTGCCGAGTGCACAAATGACTGTAAATGACGACTAACAAAGAATTAAAGGGTTACAAGATGATGACCAACCCGGCATATGAGATCTTCAACTGATACTGTGATGAAAGAGAAGACTGGAAATCGACGGCTTTTGCCGCCTCAACTCACTACCGCATCATACTAAGCCCTACAGTACAGCATCTCCAGGGCATCCGTTGTGCTGTGTTACACTGAGGCGCCGTGCTGGGTCGGCTCCTTGCTGTTTGGCCAGCAAAGGTCCCTCTCCCATCAAATCAAGAATGAATTAGGATTTGGCCCAAGTGGAGTCGTGGCTTGTCCTGTGAAATACGCCACACTCACTCTCGGAGCTTGCTTGTTCGGTTCAGTTCAGTTCAGCTGGGGTCTGTTTGGTTTGGATGGCGCTGCTAGCGGGTTTTTTTGGCTCTCAGCCCTACCATAGGATTGCAGTCTTGGCATCTGCTGAATTGCCTGTCTTGGTGTTAGGGCTGTCCTGGTGGTGTTGTGAGATTTGTGCTGCCAAGATGTATGTGCTCTTGTCGAGACGTCATAAATCCAACAAGAGAGCATCTTCCTCTGCCTTGCAAAAAAGAGGCAACGTTACAGTACCTATTGTTAGCGACGGACAATAAAATGGCAGGCAAATACTAGGTATGTACTTGCATACATCTGCCGAGCGTGGAGAAAAGCTCGGGCATCTCGATCCTAATCAGGCTGTGATCGCCTTCAGACGGTGAAGGTGGGTGCGTGCAAGCCACTGTCGAGGGAAATGAATGAAGAAATGGACGGCGGAATTACATAAAATGCCAGCCCAGAGCCAAGAAAGAAAGTTATGTATTAACTATGCTATAGGGCTCTCGGTAAATATCAAGGCCCCGATGGAGGGTGTGAAGGACGAGCATCCATCCACCACAGACCAGACCAGACTAGGCTTGTGCCACACCTACTTACGACCTACGGGAGTCTGAGGTCGGCCGGGACAGGCATTCGGCAGTTCGGGATTCCATGTAATGTACCTGCTTCTGCTTCTTTCTTTTGTGCTTCTATGCTTGCTTCTCCTCCAGAGCCTCACCGACGCTACTCGCCCCAGCGTCATCACCTTCGTCATCATACTCAGCCATTCTACCATTCTCCTCACTAGCTGTTTACTAAACAACGAGATTGACTTTGTATCTTTAGCTCTCCATCTCCTCGGGCTACTATTACAAATTAGGTAGACAATTCGCCAGATTCCCCCGTCCCC